>OX463756.1:42239694-42315324 GCA_949824845.1 Rhingia rostrata
TGTTTCGATGGTTTTGAATACATTGAGATATTTCCTTGTTTAGTTGTGTAACTTGATCTCTGAAAAATGGTTGTCTGTATTTTTGCCAATTACGTCTATGCATGTTTCTTATTTTAATAAGCTCCAATACATGAGCAGGCATTTTAAAACAATAATGGTTTTCAGCAACTTTTGGGACACTAACATCAACTGATTCTAAAATGTGATCTGAAAATTGTTGGACAACAGCATCGACATCTTGTTTATTAGATATATTTTCAAGATTCGTATTCATAAATTGTAATTTTCTTTTTAATACACTACGGAATGTTTTCCAGTTAGCATTTTTAATGTCTTGGAAATATTGCACTTTTTTTGTACCCGAAGAAAGAAGACGACAGAAAACAGGATTATGATCAGAGCTAAGCGCATTAAAAGCTATAGGTTGAGAAATAAGACTAGATTTGTTCGTTACAAATAGATCTAAGACAGACGGACTTCCACGAAAACTGGCAGGGACATAAGTAGGACTGGGAGGATACAAAACAGATATTGGTAATAAAATTGAAAGGTTCGACAGTACATTTCCCCATGAGTTTGCTCTAGTGCAGCCCCAGTCTCTATGCCTGCAATTAAGATCCCCTCCTACCACGAAATCGTTATTTGTGCTTAACATTTTTCTTAAATCAGTCTTAAATCGTACTTTTGTTTCTGTAGTAGACCTACCTCCAGGAAATTTTATTGATTCATGTATTACGATGAAACCGATTTTCCAACATAGACAAAACTAAGAAAATTGGCGATTTCTCAGAAACTATTCTGTCCAACTAGTCATTCCCTTTCCTCACAGTGAAAGATAAAGTTGCGTAAACGTAAATTAATAGCGCTATGAGTAGAAAACTATTTCGTAGAAAAAGATTTCATTAAAAAGTACTGTTTCATGAATTCTGTCTCATTTGTGTTCATGCAATTCGTTGTACTATTAAATTACCATAAGCAAACATATATACTTGCAATTCTATAACTATAGTGGATCAATAAAGTTTATTCTCTCATTTAAAAAAAAAAACGTTGAACAAGAAAGTTGTTCTTCGCAGAAACTTCATGTGTATCAACTTTCACGAATTAATCTTCTTTACTGGGACTTTCCTATGCTCAGAACCAACTGGAGGATATGTAACCTGATGTTCATCTTAAACTAAATTGCAATTTTCACTCGAAAAAGTAAGTTACCGTCTGTTCTGAGAAGAATATAAGGTTCCAACGGGTGGAGGTTCACCAAAGTACAGGCGTAGTTCAATGTCGAGTAATTGCTTCTTTAAAAAGGGGTGACACATCAAAGCCCACAACCCTGTTAACCTCATTACTTATGCGTAAGCCATCGAAAATGAGGTTGCTAATTGTTACACATGTTGGGCATTTTGGAGTCCTCATCTTAGCACAAGTACCCATATATTTTTGGTTTCACTCTTAAGGCTCAAATACTTCTACTTTTCGAGCATTCCATCATATTTAAAAGGAACGTTCTTCCACTGATCAGAAAAAAAAAAATCCTGTCATTCACTAAAGAGGATCAAATTTCGGCAACAGTCTTGTAAAGACATTTTAATAAAGGGAAGCTATGGCATGATCAAGCAAAAGTAATGGTAACAACAAGAGGCAGTTAGGAGCCATTAAAATGTACAACAGAATTAGGTAGTAGTTTTCCTGTAAATGTTTGTATCTAGGTGTTTCTTCAAATTTCTTACAACTTTAAGAAAATGGAGTGAAATATTAATTAGTGCTTCATTCAGCTTATGTGGACAGCACGCCACTGGTATGAAGGATCAAGAATTCGATGCCAATTTCAAATAGCGAAGTTTCTATCTTGTGAAACTCTTTATCTATGTTTGGTTTTAAAATGCCTACAACGTGTAGAAAAATTAGTGAAAATAAAAATTGGTGCTTCATTCAACCCGGTAGTGATTTACCACACTAATCGCAATCGTCAAGAATGCTCCAAGCAGTGTTGAAGGATGGTAACCCATGTCTGTCGGCTAGTAGAGGGTTTGAAATCAGTCCGAAGCAGCATCTTGTCAGTTCATTTGGTTTTTCATTTTCTTTGACTTTTACGTATCCAGGAATTCACCAAAGTAGTACCATGTACCTAAAAATGCCTTATAGAGTGCCAATCGGAAATCGGAATGACAAATTACTCGTCTACAAGTCTAGGGTTAATTTCTTTGCTGCTTGACTGTCCGCAGAGATTATTCTTTCCATTGACATGGTTATAGAAAATTCATCGAAATCTTAAGCGCAAAGATCTTGGCTTGAAAGACAAAGAATTCGTTTTTCAGTGAAACGTGCTCTATGAAGAGCTCTTGCTCCCTTCCTTGTCTTCAAACCATCTGTAAAGCTACAGGGTGTCCTCCGGGAAGGTATACTACTTCGTTTTGCCGCCATTTTGATAAACATAAGTCTTGACGGTTCATATTTGGGAGTCTTGAAGTAGACACGAGTCAAAATTATGGAAAAATATTTTATATCCCAATGTGTTTAAATCGTTCGAAAATTAATCATCGATTACTGTGACGATGATGACAGTATCTTTGATGGAAGAGATAGTCAAATCATAGAGTCTCGTTATCAGTGCCTGAAGTGAGCATCTTTTGATTTAATTTTTCAAGTTGTGTCCGAAAAAGCAAGCCCCCAATTTTGGCTTTTTCTTAGCCTGAGAGCGTTATTGGATGGCAGTTTTTTTTTAAACAGCTCTGTGTAATGTACTGATAATACTGACGTGCTCAGTGGCGCGATGGTTAGTGCGATGAACTCCTGTGCAGAAAGTCTGGGTCTTGATTCCCATCAACATTAAAAATGATTTTTCACTTTCCCTCCTCTCGGGATGTGTGACTATGCATCCGAGTAGTATCAATAGTAAAGAAAAGCTTATCTAAAATTCACACCGTTCGGAGTCGGCATAAAACATTAAGTCCAGCCATCGAGCATAAAGTACACATATAGATAGAGAGTGTAATATTCTCGACAAGCCTTAAAATACAACTTTCGAATAGCTGTGCCGAAAGTTATTCCTTTCATTGGACTGCATACATTTCGTCGTTTTAATATTTCGATGATTAAATTCATGAAACGGCACAATGATATTAAAATTGTGACAGGTGGCGCAAAAATAACCTTCCGATGTTTTTTGGCTGTAATTTAAAAAAACAAAGAAAATCTTTGATTCTTCTTGTGGATTATTTTTATTTGGTCTTTTAATTTTTGTTTTACATCAAGTTGAGAATATGATGTCATGCAAATGGCCGCCGCCACAGTTGATTGTCATTTGAGCCCTTTTTATGGCATTTTCCATCACTTTGGCCAAAACTTCCGGCGATAGGTCCTCACATTCTTGACGGATTTTGTCTTTAAGAGCTGCAAGAGTCTGAGGCTTGTTGACATAAACCCGCGATTTCAAAAAGCCCCACAAAAAGAAGTCTGGAGCGGTCAAATCAGGCGATCTTGCTGGCCAGTGCAAATCGCCAAAACGGGAGATTAGGCGCCCGGGAAATGCATCATTCAGCAAATCGGTTGTGGCACGTGCAGTGTGTGCCGTTGCACCGTCCTGTTGGAACAATATGTTTTCCAATCCCAATTCATCAAGTTGCGGCAAAAAGAACTCGTTGATCATTGCTCTGTAGCGCTCACCATTCACAGTAACCGTTTGGCCCGCGATGTCTTCGAAGAAAAAAGGTCCGGTGACTCCTCCAGCGAAAACAGCACACCATACAGTGACTTTGAGCGGGTGTAATGGCTCTTCGTGGGTTACACGCGGATTTTCAGTGCCCCAGAAGCGTAAATTTTGCTTATTTACGTACCCGCTAAGATGGTAATGGGCCTCATCACTCGTGATTATTTTTGATGAAAAATCATCTTCCTCTTGGTGGTGATTAAGGATGGCTTGAGCGTATGTTAGACGCGGTTGGTGGTCAGCAGCTAACAGCTGATGCACCGTCTGGACTTTGTACGGAAACATCTTTAAACCTTGTACCAAAATTCGCTGTAAAGACCATCGACTGATACCCATTTACGTGGAACTTCGTCTGGTCGATGTCGACGGCGCTTCCATGACATCTTCGGCTACAGCAGCAATATTCTCTGCAGAACGGCTACTCCGGGGTCTGCCACGCCTGGCAGCATCTAATGTTGTGCCAGTCTCTTCGAGGCGAGCGGCTAAACGTCGCAGTATTTCACCAGTAGGCGTTGGACGGCTAGGAAATCTGCGACGAAATTCCCGTTGTGCCAAAGTCACCGACCGATTATTGCTCAAATAAATAGTCCCCAATATTCCGCGTTCTGGAGCAGTGTAGGGTAACATTGTTTATTAACGTGTATTTCGCATGTGTTTACTACACAAATGTCAAAACAGAACTGACATTAGGGGCCAATAGCAAAATTTATAGCATTTTCTGATAGGAGGATTACTTTTGCGCCACCTTGATATATCTTTCTCTATATCTTCTTCCAGAAAAGTCTTGTTTTTTGCGATCACCTTTGCCTATTAAGTTCAAAAGAGGCACCCGTCTTGCCTTGCAGGCATCATTTTTGGTTGTAAGGTGCAGCAAAGTCAATTAGCACAATTCCGTTGCCATTCGTAATGTAGTGTAGGCTGTGTAGTGTTGTGTAGTTTTTCGACAATACTGACAAGGACTTCATCGTATACTACCTTTCAGTTAAAATTTCCCAGCGCGATATTTGCATCTTACTTCGATACTAGGCGCAGGACATAAGTCCCCGAGTCATAAGTCCTGAATTGAATTTTCAGAACTAATGTTCCACTCTTATCAATGAAAACGTAACACAAGTCCCGAATAAATTTTAACAATAGTAAATATTTTATATTTTATTAAAAGTGATAAGTTAATCAAATAAAAAGAAACCATACCGTCAAAACTTGATCATTTAAAAATAAATGGAAAAACTGTTTTTTACTCTTCGTCCGACAGAATGCCACAGAATTTAAAGAAATTGACGAGTTCTGACTTTACTTTAATAATTTTTTAGCTTAAACATGATTTTCGTTCGCATACGATTCTTATAAGCAGAGAACTGTTTTTATAGATCCAGACAATATAAAATAAATATGTAATTGGTATCATAAATGCATCCATATAGAAAAAATATATTTGTTAATTCGCACCATAGATAGCCATTGCTTTTTGAAATATTTGACAGTTTTCACCTTAGATAGTCATTGCTTTTTGAAATATTTGACAGTTTTCTTAAACCGAATGCCAATACGACAGCCGACAACTATAAAGTAAAATCCGTATCCCAATCGGAGCTTCGAATGACAATAAGCAAGTTGAAAAATAACAAAGCTCCAGGATATGATTTAATCACCGGCGAAATCCTGAAGGAGCTACCGACAAAAACATTAGTTAAGTTGCTCTACATTATAAATGCTTCTCTGAGACTTTTATATATACCAAGGCAATGGAAAGTCGCCGAAGTCATTATGGTTCCGAAACCATAAAGCCTGCTATTCTCGACGCCTTTCTTGGTAGTGCTCGTATGTAGTGAAACCAACCGCCCCTATTTTCTGCTTCGGAGAACGTTTTTCTGAGAACCTTGCGAAGACTTTGATTGAATAAATTAAAACATATGCGTATATATCTCCTCTGACTTGGTACTCATAAACGTATATAGAAAAGGATACATCTGCAGGTGGCCATGGCTCAGAGGAATGCATAGTTGACTGTTAAGCCAAACGCTGCGGGTTCAAGCCCCAGCTTCAGCAGCATTTGTTTTCTACGAAAATTGCCAACTTATCTGAGACAATATAAATCAATGTCTCCTCCTCTGTGCCACGTAGGTATATGTCATATGTCTTTCATTCTATTCGTCTATCTGTCTCTCTCTGTTGTTTTAACGTCTAGATCTGTCCCAACCAATGGCCTCAGTCGCCAATGATGTTACGTGTCTGTAGTTCGTTGCATTCATGTGCGAAGTACTGTGATGTCAATGTCAATGTCAAGGATACATCTAAAGTAATTAAAGTTAAGATTGAGCAATTTTTAAATTTCTGGTCTACGCATCATTGCCATGTTGAAAAAAAACATACCAAATAAAAATATTTTAACAAAAAAAGTGTTGACTAAGGAGCCTGCCTAACAACTATACATACCCTGAGCGGAGCAACGAAGTTGCGTGAGCGTAGACTGTTCCCAGAAAGAGAGTTAAAATCCTTAGTGCTTAGTTTCCTCGAAGCGGGCCACCCAGATTACCGTAAGAAAAAAAACTGTTGACTCAAGCGCCTGCCTGACGACTTTGCATACTCTGAGCAGAGAAACGAAGTATGTTAAGTCGTCATAATTTGCTAAAATATTCATGTCCCGAGACTAAAGTGGGTAATAAGTCCTGAATTGATATAAGGACTTATGCCCCGAGATATAAGTCCGGAAAAATCAATTCAAGACTTATGTCTCGGGGACAGAAATATTTAAGCAAATTAAGACGCCTCGGTACTCACGCATAAGTTTTGTCCAAGAGCTCGTTGATGCATATCCTTCGCAATGTCATATTTGTCTACATTACTATCAACATGTGTTAAAATGCCTTATAATCGGTTTAAACATAAAAGTCTCCTAACTTAATTTTCAATTTTGGCCAAAAACGAAAAATTAAAATTATCCGCCGAATGTCAGATTTTATCAATATCAATCAAATTAAGAGTTCCTATAATAAAAATTCATGGTCGATCGCGTAAGAGGCAAGTACGTCCGTAGTAGTCTTCTGAAGAAGGAGTATAAGTCCGGGACTAAAGCTACCACCCTGCTACTCTTGTATGTAACTCAATGGCTATCATTTTTGTTCTTAATTTAATTATAAAGCCAAAAATTCCGTATTTGAAAAACATCATAAAAAGTATTACTTGCAACTCAATAAATGTCTGACTAGAATGTAAACAAGTTGTTGTATCGTGTATTTCTGTCAAAAGATACACGGCTTGCGGCTGTATCGATTGGTTGTCTAAAACTGAGTACGTCACTCATTGTGTATTTACTTCTTTGAAATAATGGGTGATCCATTTCGAGGTTCCCTACTTTTTTAAAGAAAAAAACACAGAAAATTCAAATTTTATGGAGAATGTTTGTTATCATTTGAAATAACATTCTTTGGCGTTTATTTTTTGAAGATTATGTCTATCAAATGTTGGCCGTTGCTACGTAGCAGATGGTCCATCCGTTGAGTCCAATTTTCGATCACTCGTTCGAGCATTTCGACTGGTAACTGGCGAATGACACGCGTGATGTTTTCCTCCAAGGCCTGAATCGAAGCGGGTTTGTCGGCATAAGCTTTTGACTTTACATATCCCCACAGGAAAAAGTCAAACGGTGTGATATCACACAATCTTGGTGGCCAATCGACCGGCCCAAAACGTGAAATTATGTGCTCACCGAAATGTTCTCTCAATAAGTCCATTGATTGATGCGATGTGTGGGAAGTGGCGCCGTCTTGCTGAAACCAAATGTCGCCGAGATCACGAGCTTCAATTTCAGGCATCAAATAGTCGGTTATCATGGCACGATAACGGTCGTCATTGACGGTTACATTCGCACCGGCATAATTTTTAAAGAAATATGGACCGATGATTCCACCTGCCACAAACCACACCAAACCGTTGTTTTTCTGGATGAAGTGGCAGTTCTTCAATCTGTTCAGGTTGTTCTTCGTCCCAAATGCGGCAATTTTGTTTGTTTACATACCCATTGAGCCAGAAATGGGCCTCATCGCTAAACAAAATTTGCCTCGAAAACGTCGGATCTTCTTGGAACTTTTCAAGAGCCCATAGAGCGAAGCGATGTCGCTTGGGAAGGTCTAGCGGCTTCAGTTGTTGCACAAGCTGTATTTTGTACGCTTTCAATTTAAGATCTTGACGTAAAATGCGCCAAGTCGTTCCATACGTCAGTCCGAGTTGCTGCGAACGGCGCCGAATCGACTCTCTACGGTCTTCGTGTACATTCTCAGCTACGGCCGCTATATTTTCTTCACGGCGTGAATAATGAATGCTGGGTCTCAAAATGGGTGATGGTGTTGCGAATAGTACGCTCAGTAGGCCGATTATGTTGACCATAAGTTGAGCGAAGTGCACGAAACACATTCCTCACAGAACGTGAATTTTCATAATAAAGTTGAACAACTTGTAAAGGTTGTTCACGCGTAAGTCTTTCCATTATGGAATGCCAAACAATACTAAATAAAAATAACATGACAGCATGACACGGCTCACACGTGATCTGTCAAAAAAGGCTATTGAAAAAAGTATCTCTACTTGGATCACCCATTATATTGAAAAAAATTAATCATATTGGCAAAATAATATAATAAATCGGCCGTGAAGTTTTGATTGAACTTAAGACCAGCAACGTTAGCATTTAAACTAAAACCGTCACACCCCAATTAATAATAAATCCAAATAAAATATTTTACTTCAGATTTGCTAAACTGGGTTCTTGGTATAAATTTGTAAAATTAATGGTTTTATATAAATGGTTGATAGTTTTCAAAAACTACTTCAACGATTAAAAAATTATTTTAACACAAACACTAACGTTAATATTTGAAACTAACCGACATGCCATTTTCCCAAAAATGTAATTCCAAATTTGAAATATCAATTTCTCATAAACTCTAGTGAATAGCTGAATGAAATTTACTATCAATAATCAATGGAATACATACATACATTTGTATCAATAACTCATTTAACGGTAAGGACGGAATGAGCAATACATTGAAGTCATTCGTGCACCCTACGTATATTCCCAGAAATCATCTCAAAAATATGTTTATCCATGTGCCCAACACTAAACAGCTTTATACATGATCAAATAGCTTAAAACTAATTCGAAAAACTCCTTGCATAAAGTATTAAAATATTTCAACAGGACATTCCAAGGAATCCCCTCAAAAATATTTCTATTCCAGTGCATAACACCCGGTATTATATTTTACCAAACAACTGCAAAACTAATTCGACCGACTGCTTGCGTAAGTAAGTGGATACCTTACCAGGTAACTGTGCATCTCCGCTTTCCTTTTCCCAACACATATATATATATAAACTCAACATCTTTCTGGTCAAAAATAAACTTTTCAAATTGTTTGAGAATTTCTTGAAATAGTTGAAGTGGTTGGTGTGTTGATAAAATAACATGGAGCCACATTCATTTTGCAGTCCTTTCCACAGCCGTGTGAAACTTGGTCTGTATATGCGTTCGGTATACAGATTGCTGCAACTACTGGACGGCACACCTGTGTACAGGGCCTAAACATCGGTGTTGTTATAGTTTTCAGCATCTAGGCGGTTTCTCTATACATCAACACCACCCAAGGAAACCATGTTCGCCAAAAGTTTATGGTCTCTTGCATATTAAAGCAATAAACAGACTTGTTATGCAATATGGAAAATTGGGCAAAGAATTTATACCGCAATGTTGATATACCCAGTTGTAGTCGGAGTGTTTGAGGAAAAACATTTTTCCAAATTACGAAAACTGTTTGCCGTTTTCGGGAACGAGCATAGTTTTGAGTTTGAAAGAAATAACTCTGGCGCTTCCTGGAGATGAAGTTATTGCGAGTGGTAATTGTAACGGTTACTTTGGTATTACTATAAATATTGCAATTTAAAATTAAATTTCTAGTGACTAGCGTATGTATAACGGAATATATTTTATCCTTTCCCTTCGCAATATATCATTGCGATGTTAATGATAACTTTCCCAGTCCTGGATCCTCTTGCTGAATTGATGTGTTCTCCCCTGGTCCCAAGCATCTCGTTTAATAATTGGCAAATTCAGACCATGTAATCGGTACCGATTACACCGATTAATATAAGTTATTAGTGTTTGTTGTGTCCAGTGTACAAGGTAATCTTACTTGAGGACATGTGCAGGACATTGCAATGACTAGGTAAGGTATTAGACATTGGAAAACGCTTTGAATAGATGTGTACACGCGTATATTCCTAAAATACCATATGGATATCAACTTATGTATTCGAATAGCTCATCGTAGTAGAGGCAATTACTCTCCATTGGCAGTGATTCCAGCATGCTTTGGGATTCCAACATTCGTATTGTGCGATACGACAAGGTTCTAGGAATAAAGGGTTCAATGACTTAACCTTAGAGCAATTAAGATTGCTTTCGTAGTTTTAGTTTTACGAAACCATTAAGTTCGTATGCCATATCCGCATCCGTTTAGTTGATGATCCTGCATACTTTAAAAAGGGATATAGTCACATTTTTCATCCCACTTCTGCGTGTCATTTAGATAGCAGTATCTAATACCTAGTCTGTAGTGGTTTAGGCCTCTGTAAGTTTTTTGATTGCACCTTTTAGGCGTTCAAACATTTCAGAGGAAATGTATGAACGCTTTTGCTTTTGAGAACAAATTTTGGTAAATATACCTTAAAATATATGGATCGAGTGCTTATTGTTAACCTCCAAGTGGTAACCATCTGGTATTGGTCTCATCCAACTGGATTTGACTTGCTAAACGATAAGCGCGGTTGTTGATAAGACGATGAAAAATAGCAACACTATAAACGAACGAAGACAAGCTGCTTCGACATATTCGGACAACAGCTTGTCTAGGAATTTCAAGGGTAGGTCAGGTCCTTGAACAGAGATGGTTGCGGATGAACCGAAAGGCGAACGGCAGCTCTCAATCACGTAGTGGATACTGATGTCCCCGCTTCCTAGGGGTATCTAATAAATTGGAACTGGCCCTCAGGTTGTGAGTTGTGCTATGGGTTAACTACCCAATCATGGAAAAAAATGTTTGTTTGCCTCGGAAAGGACTAATTTTATTGTTCACGACCCGGCTAAACGAAAAAAAGGCAACTACGTACGTTCGTATCTGCACCTGGAATGTGAAGATACGAACATGCCTCAGCGCCGTAGAGCAGCAGTGGGATGACCACGATCTTATATAGGTTCGATTGAGGGCTTTACCACTGAATTGCCTTCCCACCCCCAAGAAACAGCGGTTGGCAAGAGTAGTTCTTCGTTTAATTTCTGACGAGATGTTGTTGTCAGAGTCAATAGCAGAGCCGAGATAGACAAAGTCCCGTAATACCTCAAAGTTATATCTGTCAATGGTGAAGTTCTGTCCAATTTGTCGATGTTGTGTGTCTTTTCGTGTTGAGAGCATATAATTAGTCTTGTCCTCATTTACTGCTAAACCCATTTTTGCCGCTTCTTTCCCGTATGCGGCTTTGAAATCGATGAATATGTGGTGGGTATCGATTTGGAATTCTTGGGTTTTTTTTCCAGGATCTGCTGAAGTGTGAAAATTCGATCGATAAAACCACACTGATCGCCATGTAACAGTCTGAAGAAGTGTTTCTTCCATATCCGCAGCATCGACTGTATCTTTCTGTAAAGCCGATGTCTTTCCATTCATCTTTGCCTATAAAGTTTAATGGCAGCTCTCATCTTCACCTGCAGCTTAGCACGCGGCACTTCTTATCAAACCAGGGGTTTCTTTCTTGTGGGCGCAAGAACCCTAGCACATCAGTTGCGGAGGATCTAATGGCTTGTTGGCATCGTTGCCATTGTTCTTCGACATTTGATGCTGGTGGTATGGTTCTAATTGAGAGGTTAAGGGAAACGCGTTACGTTAAGTTCTTGGGTTCTTGGTGGTCTCTTTCGATTGTAGTCTTTCGACATGAAACTTTTTTTCACAGTATTTCTGTATTGTTGATTGAGGCGTGGTGGATATTCACATTCTTACCTTGGCTGCAACAATGTAAAGATTCGATTCGATGTTCGCTCCTCGCAATGTTTGGACATCCAAAATACTGGAGGCATGTCTCTTGTCTATCGCAATGTGATTGATTTGGTTGACCGTTCGTTGATCTGGAGACCGCCATTTCCCCTTATGGATATTGAGGTGAGGAAACCGCGTGCTGGCTATAGTGGCATTTCGTTCCGTAGCGAAGTCAATTATACTAAGTCCGTTACCAGACGTGTTGTCGTGTAGGCTATGTTTTCCGACAATACTGCTAAAGATGTCTTCTCTTCCTAACTTTGCGTTAAAATCTCCCAGCACGATTTTAACATCGTACTTCGAAAGTAGCTCATTAGTTTTGTAAAGGAGCTCATAGCAGCAATCCATAGCTATATCATCGTTTTCCTCCGTTGGGGTGTGAGCGCATTTAATGCTTATGTTACAATACGTTCGCTAATGACTTAAAAACACAAGACTTCTTGCCTAAGTCTGGCACTTATAACAAATCCGCATCCGTATAGTCGCTGTTTCTGCTCACTATAACACGGTCTGTAGTAGATATCACAGTTTTTCATCCTCTTTTTGCCCGGCCCATCCCATCGTATTTCCTGGATGGCAGTAATGTCTGCTTTGTAGCAGTTTAGGGCTTCCGCTAGTTGTTTGCTTTCACCTCTCCTGTTTGATGTTCTCACATTCCAGGTGCAGATACGAACGTCATTGTCCTTTTTTCGTTTAGCAGCGTCGTCAACAATAAAATCAGTCTCTTCCGAGGCTGTTGGTTGCTTTGTAACCGTTAGATTTTTCCATGATTGGGTTACCCCAAAGCAGAACCCCCAACTTGGAGGGCCAGTTCACATTAATTAGATACCCCTATGTCACGGGGCCATCAGTTTCCACTACGGGATTGAGCGCTCCCGTTGGCCTTTTGATTCATCCGCCACCATCTCTGTTCAAGGAGCCTGGCTTACTCATAAAATTCCTAGACAACCTGTTGTCGGAATATGTCGAAGCATTTTGTTTAGGTTCTCCTGGGACAGCAGGCTGTGTATTCATTCCGTGTCATTCTGAACTGTGTGGTTATAGTGTTGCTATTTTTCGTCATGTTATCAACACTCGCGCTTATTCTTTTGGAAGGCAAATCCGGTTGGATGAGACCAGTACCCGATGGTTACCACTTGGGGTTGAAAATAAGCACTTGATGTGTAGTCAGAGCTACAACCACTGAGCAAGTTCAAGCCAATCAGAGTTTACCCTCGTCCTACAACACCCAACCATCAGTGTTGCATTACATTAAAAAATTGAAATAACAATGCGAAGTTATTACTTTTGCCACAAATAAAATGACCTTCTGTTTCACTCCTTATCCAAAAGGCAAATTAGAGAAGCTTCTCTTGACAATTATATTCATGGAAGTTTATCAGACTTTCGCAAGGGGAAGATAGATAGATATGTTTATTTCGTTTCAAATTTCATTTTGTTATCGCACAATTTACATTATTCGCACAGAGATATGATTAACGTATATAATCTTACTACTGAAAATGTTTAACATAGTGAAAGCATAGTTTGGTTTTAAAAAAAGTGACATATTGAGGAAACTACGAAAAAGAAAACCCCATTAAATATTAAAAAAAAAAAATATATATATATATATATATGTATATAAATATGTATATAAATAAAGTAAATAGTTAATATGTGCAAAATTAATAAAGATAAACAAATAAATGTATGAATTAATACGGAAGTAATTTTGTGAGCCAAATAAAACAGAAATATAAAAATCAATTAAGTAAATAAGTATAAATATATATGAGTATATTAATAAGTAATTCAATAAATTTAATATAGGACAAGAAAAATAAATAAATAAATAAATAAATAAACAAATAAATAAATAAAAAATAAAAAACAGATAAATATATAAATAAATAAATAAATAAATAAACAAAAAAAAAGTAAAAAGAAATATGAATAAATAAATAAATTAACAGATAAATAGACAAATAAATATGTAAATTTTAATTAACATAATTACAATACCAACATTTATGAAATAAAATTGCAAGGGTAAGCGAATCATGTAAACGTATGATGTGGCACATTGAGTTCATTTATTAGAGGATTATCGGGAATATTGCATCTGATTTGGAATGATTCAGAAAGTTTCTGTATTCTGTTTGAGATCAGATCAACACCAGCTTTTTGGTGCAGACCTAAAGTGGAGTAATGCCAGGGAAGATTAAATATCATTTTCAGGATTTTGTTCTGAGATATTTGATGTTTTTTCACATAGCATTTAGCACAGTTGCCCCAAACTTGGCAACCGTACATAAGAATCGCTTGAAATATTAACGGGTGATTTTTTAGCTGGTTTGGTTTTGGCAACACTGGTTTTGACAGCTGACGTGTGTTTAGTACCTTGTGTCACTGTCAAACAGCTGCAGTTTGGTTTGCAATTTAACCATGGATCGTCTTACAAATGAACAACGCTTGCAAATTATTGAATTTTACTATCAAAATTCGTGCTCGGTACGAAATGTTCATCGCGCGCTGCTTCCATTTTATGATCGGCATTCTCGACCTTCTGAGCAGTCTATTCGGAAGATTGTGACCAAATTTCGCAACAAATTTACTTTGTTGGACATTAAACCACCAAGACGTTTACGTACTGTGCGTAGTGAAGAAAATATTGCGGCCGTATCAGCTAGTGTGACAGAAGACCGCGAAATGTCGATTCGGCGCCGTTCCCAGCAGTTAGGCCTTTGTTACAGCACTACGTGGAAAATTTTGCGGAAGGATTTGGGCGTAAAGCCTTTTAAGATACAGCTGGTGCAAGAACTAAAGCCAGCCGACCTACCACAACGCCGAATTTTTGGTGAATGGGCTCTTGGAAAGCTGGCCGAGGATCCGCTTTTATATCGAAAAATTGTGTTCAGCGATGAGGCTCATTTTTGGTTGAATGGGTACGTAAATAAGCAAAATTGCCGCATTTGGAGTGAAGGTCAGCCAGAAGCATTGCAACAGCTACAAATGCATCCCGAAAAAGCCACTGTTTGGTGCGGTTTATGGGCCGGCGGCATTATTGGGCCATATTTCTTCAAAGATGATGCGAATCGCAGCGTTACTGTCAATGGTGAACGCTACCGAGCGATGATAACAAACTTTTTTTTTGCCCGAAATGGAAGTTCTTGACTTGCATGATATGTGGTTTCAACAAGACGGTGCCACATGCCACACAGCACGCGAAACAATGGCGCAATTGCGAGGCGAGTTTGGTGAACAGTTAATTTCACGTTTCGGGCCGGTCAATTGGCCGCCTAGATCGTGCGATTTGACACCATTAGATTATTTTTTGTGGGGGTATGTCAAGGCTAATGTCTATAGGGACAAGCCCGCTTCGATTGACGCACTGGAAGCCAACATCCATGCATTCATTCGTGAGATACCGGCCAATATGTGTGAAAGAGTATGCCAAAATTGGACTCAGCGGATGGGCTACCTGAGACGCAGCCGCGGTCAACATTTGCATGAAATTATCTTTAAACATTAAATTGCAAGGTTCAAACTATCGATTCAAATAAATATTTCATTCATTTTTTCAAATTTTTTGTGTTTTTTTTTTAAAAAAAGTTCTAAACCTCTTAAAAAATCACCCGTTACTTTATATATAATCAATTTGTTTTCTTTGGAAAGCAAAGATCTTCTGTTGATAAATGGGTATAACAATTTAATAGCGATATTTGTCTTTCTAAGAACCTGTGAGATGTGTTCGTTAAATGTCAATTTTTTAACGAGATATATGCCTAGATATTTAACAGACGTTTGCCAGGGTATTGGGTTTCCTAATATATTGATTTGATTTGCCGGTAAAAAGCAAGGCTTTCTTTTTCTGGTAAAAAAGATAGTTTGAATTTTATCGGCATTGAGCTTTTTTTTCCATTTTGTGAAATAATCTTCTAAAATGGTTGCCGCATTTATTAAATTTGTCTCAATGTTAAGACTTAATTCATGCGACGACAAAATTGCCGTATCGTCAGCATATATTGCCGTATCACAGTTAGGAATAGTAGGAAAGTCAGATGTAAACAAATTATATAAGACAGGACCAAGGACTGAGCCTTGCGGAACCCCAGCATTGACACTGATAAGACTAGAAACACCACTCTTAACATGCGCTTTAAAATAACGATCTGAAACAAAACTTTTTACAATTTTACAAAGAAATGGAAACATAAGCTTATCATTTTACATATAAGCCCATTGTGCCACACAGAGTCGAATGCTTTTTCGATGTCGAGTAAGATCATACCTGTAGAATTTCCTTTTGCACGATTTCTTTTAATGATGTTGCAAATTCTAAGAACTTGGTGTGAAGTACCATGATGGCGCCTAAAACCAAACTGTTCATTTGGATAGGCCTTGTGAGCATCGATAAACTTCACTAACTTTTCTTTTATGATATTTTCATAAACTTTGCTTACTGAACTTAATAGGCTTATCGGTCTATAACTGTCAATTTTGTCGCGAGGTTTTCCTGCTTTAGGTATTGCAACTACCTTTGCTAATTTCCATGCAGCTGGAAAGTATTGGATTTTTAGACACCCATTTATTATGAAGGTAAGGAACTTTATTCCCTCCCTTGGCAGATTTTTGAGATAAATATTTTTTATATTATCTATTCCACCTGTCTTACGAACAACTAACCTATTTAAAAAGAACTCTGTATCTTCTTCTGAGATATATTCGTTTGATGGGGTTTCGTGACTAGAAATATTGAGGGTACGAAGGCTATTGTTTACTATATTTGCATCCACTAGATGCTGGGAAACAAGGTGATTCTTAGAAAAAATGTTTCTTTGTCTGTTAGATAAGAATTTATACCGTTTTTGAAACAAGGTATCTCTTTGTGTTTATTTTTTATAATTTTTACTCTGTTCCAGAATGGCTTGGAACCTTTATCTAGAGACCTAAGTTTTACATTCCACCCATTTTTACGGTGCTCTTGCATTGCATAGTTTATTATTTTATTCAGCTGCAGAACTGTATTACGAAAGGCTGTTTGGCGATATCTTTGCCAGTTTCTTCTGTGCATGTTCCTAACTCGTATAAGTTCTAAAATGTGAGCGGGGAGTTTTGGGCAAATATTTTTTTTTCGAACTCTTGGAATGTTAATATAAGCCGAGTCTAGGACGTGGTCCGAAAATTACTGCACGGTGCTGTCAACATCCTCTTTCGTTGATATAAAGTCCAAGTTCATTGGAGTCTCTCTAAGGAGCCTTTTTAAATCCTTACGAAAATTGACCCAGTCAGCGTGTTTAAGATCTAAAAAGTACTGCTCTTTTTCCACCTTATCTTTGAAAGAACCGGGCTATGGTCCGAGCTAAGCTCATTTAAAGTGACTGGTTGAGATAATAAGCTAGAGATGTTTGTTACAAAGAAGTCAAGAACAGATGGATTTCCAACGGAACTAGATGGGACATACGTAAAACTGGACGGAAATATAATAGAGATAGGTAACAGCACAGACAAATCGGACAATATATTTCCCCATGAGTTTGCCCTAGAGCAACCCCAATCCCTATGCCTGCAGTTTAAATCGCCTCCTACTATAAATGGGCAATTCATAGTAGAGAGCTGTGAAAAGCGTATGTCACTTTAAGAATTTGTTCCAAGCACCCCGAGCATAGTAGTCCAACGCACTAAAAACTAAGATACTGCAAAACTTATGTTTTTTTTTAATTGAACTGTAATACCAAAAGCCATCCCTTATCATAAAGATCAGAACAAAATGAAACCTTTGTTTCAAGAATTTTCCATATCCGCTTGAACCGATGTGTAACCTCATGTTGAGCTTTTGTTCCAACCTGCACATATCTCTCATGTTTTACATCGATAACAACAGAAGTACTCTCCTATATCCTCTTTATAAATTTTAATTTCATTTTCTTAAAACATGAAACTGGATCGGTTAAAACTTTTTTCATTAGCATTGTATATTGCCTTCAAACTTTCGACGGGACGGAGACAGAGAATTCTGTAATGCTGTAGGGGCTTAGTTTGCGGTTTATGAACCTTTTTCTCACATTGTTCCCTCCACAAACAATAAATCCTGTCATGTCATACCATCTATTCAAATTAAGTATTTTTTGTATTTCCTACATTAAAAAAAAAAACATATGCACTAAGTATCTAGGCAATGCGTTACTGGGATTCCTCGACTCACGTCATGTTTTCATCACATAAGGGTGCACTTGAATACATATCGGAAATATTTTAACCACACCCCACCCACTACTAACAACTTTATGCAGGATTACCATTCCATTTCAACGACTCCATCTTATTACTGTGGCACTCGCTTTGTTGCAATTAAAAGCTTGTTTACAAAACGTATACTGTTACATGTTACCTATGGCTACTGACTCGTATGGCATCCTCATCATTAGAAGGATGGCAACACAAAAAAATGTACAATCCAGCAGTAAGGATAAAACTTACGGTAATAGAATCAAATTCAAAAAGATATAATCATGAAGAACTTCACATCTCTAGGTGAGTCGGATATAGATAAAGGCAGACATGTAACAACTGAAGTAGTTGTGTTGCTTCATGCAACTTGCGAAAGATCCTGCCAGAGTGGCAAAATTAATTTTCTTCAGCATGTGTAGACGGAATTTTTGTGTGTATGTGTGGCAAATGGTTTTTAGTTTGAGCTATTAAATTAATTACGCCATAAGAATGGGTGCGTATACCTGTACAGTACATACATATGTGCGATGAACGAAAAATTTCTATGATGGAGCAGCTAGCTTATGTCGTCGAAATGAAATACCCGCCAGAACCTCTATTTGTGTAAGAGTGTTGCACCTCCAGTGGTAGCAGCACACCGATAGCATACACTACATCCTGTTTAGAAGATGAAACTGCTACTCTTGGTGCTCCTGTCGTTGATGTTTCTTATATTGCAGTAAAAATTGGATTTTCCTAGGCGGGTAATTACGGAATGCTTGCATCCATGCGAGAGGTAACAAGACTTTGGTTTGGTTTTCGTCTTTCGGTTACAGGTAGATGATAGATACTCGTGTGTCGGATATAATAGGAGTGCGGCGAAGACTATCTAACGACTTTAGCTAGAGATGCATATATTTTTTGATGTTTTACTTGAACTTGAAACGGAGGCATACCGCAAATTTAGCGTTTGCATATTAGATGCTCTTCAGGAAGCTATTGGGTTTTTGATATCTGTAACTAAAGAGTTGGTTGTGGGAAATATGACGTGCGGATGAGATAAGAGGATTCCTATTACTTTGTATATTAATGATCATTAGCCGGGGTCTTAGCAGATATAACAGTATCTGCACAATTATTTAAGTAATTAATAAGTGCAGTGCAAATTAATATTCAAAAAGGAATTAAGTATCAGGCTGGCAATATGGATTCAAAAATTACCTTCTTTTTTGTATATATATATTGCGCGCACTCAAGGGGTTATGAATACCCTTTATATGTTATAGCACAGTGCGGGCGTTAAGGAATGGGAGGAATGCAGCTGGCTATTTCATTTGAACATTGGTTTTAAATGTCTGTAAGTTATAATGGAATGGAAAACAGAGTTTGGTAGAGCATTCCACATTCGTGTTGTTCGGTTTATGTACGAATCTCTATATTCCAGCGTACGTCCGAAGATAGGCTTGAGGGTAAACTGATTTGCATTCATTGCGTAACGAGTATTGCGGCTGAATTGTTGAATGGGAGGAATGCAGCTGGCTATTTCATTTGAATATTGGTTGTTAAAATAACGATAAAACAAGGTAAGGCAGGAGATGTTTCGACGGTGTTCAAGCGAAACTAAGGAGTTCGCTATTCTTATGTCTCCTATAAGTTTTTTCGCACGTGTTTGAATCCAATCTAGTAGGTGCAATGTTGATTTTGGTGCACCTGACCAGACGTGGGCGTTGAATTCAAGTTTTGGGCGTATAAACGCTTTATATATTGTGGCCAGATCAGGGGGGGTGAAATATTTCTTACATCGATTTCGGAAACCTAGGCATTTCGCTGCGTTTTTAGCGACTTCGCCATTCATGGATAATGGCTCTAGATTTTGGTTTCGCTTTAATGACAGAAGACAGCATTGTGTTTTGGAAGCATTGAATTCCACTTTATTAGATTTACCCCATTTGATAATGCTGTCAAGGTCGGAATTCAATGAGCTTAACATATTTTGGCGTTTAGAGTTAACGTTCGATGATGAGGGACGTGGATCTGAAAACGAATATGAGAAGCTGAGAGTACTGTCATTAGCGAAATAATGAATTGGATTAGAAGTTGCAGATAGGAGACCATTTATAAAAATTAGAAAGAGAGTCGGAGACAAAACTGAGCCTAGAAGGAACACAGCATTCATTTGGTGATTTGCAGACTTGAAACCGTCCAAAATAACTTGAATTGAACGTTTCGAAAGATAATGTCTAATACATAGAAGAAGTTTTTCGTCGATTCCGAATGCACGCATTTTCGACAAAAGGGCTTGATGCCAAACCCTGTCAAATGCCTTTGAAATATCAAGCGCAACAATCTTGCTTTTAATGCATACTCCCGAAACCAACTGCAGCTGTTTTCTTTTACGACCTGATGACTTGAAGAATTATTCAAAGGGAAAAAGAACTGGATAACATGATATTGACCAGATTTTCAGGGCAATCAAAGATGTCTTCCGTACTCTGTTTACGAACCACATGCACGATTCTGTTTTAAGTGTGGTCTATGTGCATATACAAGGTGGGCCAAAAGAGATCACCCCATTGGAAGATGCTCTTATGTGGACGAGACAAGTGAATAAGCCATTGAGCGATACACTCCCCAAGAACGCGGAATAATCGTGTCTATATTTTTACGCAACAATTCGTCTGTTGTGTTGGCGCAGCGCGATTTCCATCGCCGATTCCCCGGCCTTCCGACACTGACTGCGCAAACACTGCGCCGTTTGGCCACCAACCTTGAAGAGTATGGGACCACACGAGACGTTGCCAAGAGTGGCCGACCCCCGAGCGCCCGTTGTGCCGAGAATATCGCCGCTGTTGCGGAGGATGTCGAGCTGTCGCTGCAAACATCGACCAGACGCCGCACCGTGCGTCGCATTTAGCCATCAGCCGGTCGGCCCTAAGGCGAATTTTAGTCAAAGACTTGCGCATGTTCCCTTACAAGCTCTAGTCCGTGCATCAGGTGCTGCCTGTCGACAGCCAAACGCGTGTAACCTACGCCTAAGCCATCCTCAATCCCAATGACGAAGTGGACGATTTTTCGATCAAAATCATAATGAGCGATGAGGCTAATTTCCACCTCAGCGGGTACGTGAACAAGCAAAACAATCGCTTCTGGGGCACCAAAAATCCACTAGTAATGCAGGGGGAGCCATTACACCCGCTCAAAGTTACTGCATGGTGCGCTGTTCACGCTGAAGGAACCATCGGGCCATTTTTTTTTTTAGAACGCCGCTGGTCCACAACAGTGGACGATGCGCGCTATAAAGCCATGTTAACCGAGTTGTTTCTACCGAATTGGTAGAATCAAGACTGGAGGACATGTGGTTCCAACAGGACGGAGCAATGGCACACACTGTGTGAGCCACAACCGATATTCTGATGGCCAAACAACATCGCATGACTTCTTTTGGCGCACCTGTGACATGATCTGACCTACTATGCAAGTGAGTGAAATTTAGATGTTATATGACTGAAACGTATCCTCATATGATTCATTTACCGTTCACAAATATCGATTACCCGGTGTAACACTTACAACATCCCTCGATAGTGGTTTTCGAAACGAACATGTGGTGCAGGAAGGCAGTCTCATTTTGTTGCAATAACTTGCAGTTTGAGCAGACTTTGGAAAGAAAACCTCTTCATGTTATTGACAAAAACTTCGAAAATCTCTTTTTTCTATTTATCACTTCAGATCCAAACAACTTTCATGTTTTTTATCCGGCTCCCGACTCGTGAAGAGTCTCTGCCTGAGACAAGGCAGCCTTCCATCCTTTACGATCCCGGGCTGCTTCCAGTTGTCTAGACCAAGCGCTCTGACATTCGCAATGGCTTGGTCTTGGGTCTTCGGTCTACCTTTGCCATCCCGGACCTGCAGGCTGGGATTCGAAGACCATCTTAGCTGAAGCATTATTGTCCATTTGCTCGATGTGGCCGAGCCAATGTAGTCGACGTGTTTTTGGCTGTACACATCTTGGTTCAGCTCATAGAGTTCGCGGTTGTATCATCTCCTCCATTCGCCCCCCTCGCACACAGGACCAAAAATCCACCAAAGTATTGTTCTCTCGAAGGAGTATCAGCTCTCCTTTCTTACTTATCGTCCAGCACTCGGCGCGATAAAGCAGAACTGGCCGGATAAGGTTTTTGTAGAGCACACATTTCAGCCTTCGAGCTTGGAGTTTTAAACCCAGTTGTTTCGCCAAACCGAAGTAGCAGCGGATTTCTAGGGTAATTCTTCGCGAATCTCCACTAGGGTGCCATTCGTGGAGTCTATGTTTAATCCAAGGAGGGTTAACTCATTAGCTATCTCGAAATTGCTGCTTCAATAGTGACGTTTTGTCGTATGTGGTATTTGTTGATAGCATGTACTTAGTATTGTCCTCATTTACTTCAAGGCCAACGGATTTCGCCTGTTCTTCAATCACCGTAAATGCTTCTATCACGGCACGCTGGGAGTTACCGATGGAGTCAAAATCGTTCGCGTAGCCCAGCAGTTGGACAGAACTGTTGAAAATAGTGCCTTCAATGTTGGCAACTGCCCTACGGACTTTCTGCTCCAGTACGAGATCGAAGAAGTCACATGATAGCGCGTTTCCTTGCAGAAATCTGGTGCATGTTTGGAATAGTTCGGAGAAGCTACTTCCCAACTGCACGTTGTAGCGCGTATTTTCATTTTTGCCGGGATTCACAATTCGGCCATCGCCATATAGAGCCCCTGATGATGCGTACTATCACACTTGGCTTTGAAGTCGATGAATAGGTGGTGAGTTTCGACTTGAAATTCGTTTGGCTTTCATAGTATTTGCTTCAGTGTCAAAATTTGTTCTATAGTCGATCTGCTGGGCCGGAAGCCGCACTCGTACGTGCCGATTAGTGTGTTGCAGAACAACTAGAAGATAAAAACCTTTGTGCCCTTAAAGAAATCATATAGCACATTACGAAAAGCAATTTCAGAATGTTTTAGACTGTACAACAGGCCGAACGGCTAAGTTGAGATAAGCAGTTCTCTACATTTGACACTACTCGGATGATTTGTCAGATCATCGATAAATCGATTGTGACGTGCGCTGTGTGCCATGTAGCGCCGTCGTGTTGAAACCACCTCTTATCCACATTCATGCCATCCAATTCAGGAACAAAATAGTCGGTCATCATGTCTCTATACCGGTCTCCATTAACGGTAACTGACTCTCCAGCATCATTTCGGAAGAAGTATGGCCCAATGACTCCACCAGCCCATAGAGCACAGCAAACAGTCAGTTTTGGCGTCCAAGGGTCTCATGTGGATTCTCTTCACTCCCAATATGGAAATTTTGCTTGTGAACGTAGCCATTCAACCAAAAATGAGCCTCATACCTGAACTAAATTTTGCGGTGAAAATCAGCATCGACATCAATCACATTTTCGGCCCATACACCAAAATCACGAACCATTGCATGGTCTCGCGGCTATAAGCTGGATCTTGTAAGGTCGTAAACCAAGATATTTGCGCAAATATTCCATAAAGTTGATGGTCAAAGTTCCAATTGCTATGGACGGTGGCGAATCGATTCATTCGGGTCCTCTTCAACACTCTACAGCGCCAACTGTTTCTTCGGTGCGCACTGTTCAACGTCTCTGCGCATGCGTATCGCATAGAGTAAACGTAGCACTAAACGATCCATGGTTAACCGAATTAATTGCTCTGATGGACGATTATTTTGACCATCAAATGGACGGAGCTTGCAGTAGGCTTTGCGAACTGAACCATTTGAACCATTTGCAAGCGTTATTCATTTGTCAACCTGTTCATGATGAAATGGCAAACCAAACTGAACACAAATGACATTCGAGTTTCCGATTTGACCACAAAGTGTCAGTTAAATGTTGAAAAACCAAACTCTAAGAAAAAAATTTATAAAAAAAATTTAAAAACATACCTAAAACAAATTCCTTTAGAAAATAAAATTCTTCTCAAGGACTCTTAACACAAAGGATTACTCTTCGTCCACAACAAAACTAACAACAGATAAAACACTGACAATATACAAATTAAATTCTTCCCCAGAAGGGCTCCATAACGTCTTACGACCAATTTGCTTTAATTAAAATGTATTACTCCAATCCACAAGCTGTCACGTCTTGAAGCAGGTTGCATCAACGACCACATCGCCCACCCATGACCGCATCTGCAGGAGCAAATAAATATTTACCATTAAAAATTCAAATGGAAATCCTTTGCTTTCGACAACAAAGGAATATATAAACTTCCTTTTTTTTTTTTGCTTGCGAAGCAGGACGGGGCAAGGGCAAACAAACTTCTTCCTTCACTCGGAACTTAGATTTCCGGATTACTTTCGGCACTCGCCAGAGACCGGATGAATATTCATATTGTAATGTCTCAGAGAGAGAAAGAGATAGAGTGCTATTCTGTGCGGCGAAAAACTTCCTGTCAAAGCCGAACAATGTCCTTATTTCTTTCTTGTCGGTTGTCGGTTGTGGGTTTCGTTTCGTTTCGTTTCTGCCATCGTGTCGTCGAAGACGCTGCTCCTTAAGATGTATTGTGCTGTCCATGTTGGCCAACATTGGTTTATGGCAGTCACCTTTTTTGAATGTAAGCTGTTTTCGTTTGCAAAAGTCCTTGCGCAGGAAACAAAAATAATTTTCCAGCCAATTACTTGGAAAAGTTTCTGTGGACCAACAAATTGGTTCATCTTGTACCAACTCCGCACAAAGCCGGTTACCTTTAACGTGTGAAATAGTACACCATCACCACCATCGCCTGTCCTGACAACAAATTAGGACATCTGTACAATATAAATATTCATATTTCAATCTTGCGGCCTTTGTGTGTGGATTCGGGCGATCATCGTGAGCCAACACAAGTGTCAGACACTGTCCGATCCGCAAAACTCAATTAAAAACGAGTCCGAATTGAGTTGGGGTTGGTGGGGCGGTCAGCACGGGGATGAAAATCGAAATAATTTTTGCAGATTTCTCATAAATCAAAGTAATAGCTCGTTTTTTTTCAGATGGATTCCCGGAGCTGTTGGTGCGGTGTTGGATGGAGATGAATTGGTGAATAACTGCATTTAAGCTGCCACCTCTTCATTTTTATTTCGTTTTTATTTTCATAGAGAAGAGAAATTAATTTATTAACGAACCCGAGCAAGGAATTAAAATGACAGAGTCATCGGTGATGCCGACGAGGGTGCAGCGGTTGTCCTGCAGATTCCTGTAGTTGTTGTAAACGCGATGATAAATTAACTTTTTTCGTTGTGATGTTTTACTGGTACCGGTACGGCGTTGGTTTGATCCTTTTTCCGCGGCGAGAGCGAGAGAGTGTGAGAATTGACTCCATTGCTATTCAGCCACAACTACTTGCTGAGCGAACTGTTTATTTTTTTTTTGTTGCAGTCCTTCGGAAGGAAAGTGAGTTCCATTATTATGTACACAGTTACTGCTGCAACCGATGTATCTTTAATACCACAGGGCTCATATATAACATGAATTTAATTAATTAATAACTGTGTGGACAGTAACGACTTAGCTTTATGAAATGGGTGGCTTCAGATAAATGACTGGTCCTGGCAATAATGTATCCGAATGAACACGTGTCTATGAAGCACCAAGTGAAATGTAATTCTTTTAGTTTTTTTTTAATTCTTAGTATTGGTAGTGGAGCGAGTAGCTTGCCAGACAAATTTGATTGATACGCTCGCAAAGAGAATTTAATTTTCGGCTTTCATTACTTTGAGGTTGACAAAAGTGATGGGAAAAAAGTTGAAAGGGAATGCAGACGAGATTGAGATTTTAGTAAATTAGATTAGTGCGGGACAGGAAAGGCATTTTTTTTTCACCAACAAGAATCTATTGTGCTGACTCTTGATTAATATTGGGGCACATTTTATTTTCTTCAGAATGTCAAGGATATTTTCTTAATGAATGGCTAAATGGAAGATGGGGAAATTAACAATATGTGCTTGGGGCTTTCAGACTTTTGCCTAGAAACCTCAAGCATATGGGGGTGATATTTGGGTCTGGTTTTCTTAAATTTATTTAAACCAGATTTACAAGGTCAGCTTTGAATTAGTTAGTTTCTGGGGACAGTTATTATTCTAAGATACCTCAAGTAAACAAATATTTAATGCAGTTATAGTGCAGCTTGTTGTGATATGAAATTTATTAATGACGTGATTCTATTTCTGAACTTGCACCCAACCGGTTTGGATATCTGCCAAGACCTCTTTGATCCAGTGCACGTTGCTTCCAGTTAATCCGTCTAACTATCAGTTAATCATTAAGCCTATGGGTCAGTTTCCTTGCCGTATCGACCCTTAAGGCTGGGAATCGAAGACTTCCTTGGAGCACTAATAGGCATTTGAAGAAGATGTCTAATATTTGTTTTGCTTTCCTGCTTGTTGTCCAGCAGTCGGCGCAGTGAAGTAGGACTGGTGTAATTATGGTGCTGTATAGCAAACGTTTGGGCTGTCAAATTAAAATGTTCATCCCAATTGTTTCGTAGATCAAAAAAGCTTCGATTTTCTAGGGTCTGCCATCGTCGTCTAAGGTGTCATTCATGGAGTTAATGTTGAATCTGATGAGGTTAATGAACTCCATAACTACCTTATAATTGTTGCTATAATTTACTTGTATACTTAAGAGGCCCTGCAGTCCGGAATAAACAATCCCCTTAACCGACATGGATCTCCAACTAGCCCGGTTCTTAGCTACCTATCTCCAGTCGCCCACTTCAAGATGGATGAGATCGATTTGTACTTTTGCATGTCATTCAAAGCTAAGTCTTCCTCTACTGCGTCCAACATCTGTGTGGTAATCAAAGACTCTGTGAGACGGTGTATTGGTGTAGAATGATGACATAATTGGGTATCGATTTTTGGGTTTATCCACGATCTGAGATCTTAAGCCACACTGCTAAGAGCCGATCAGGTTGTTGTGTGTGCTGTCGTGTTGACAGCATATACTTAGACTTACCCTCATTAACATCTAAGCCCATTTGCAGGAGTTTTGCACAACCCTCTCAGGAATCAAATTTGAAGAAGTCACATGACAGCGCATCGCATCGACTTGGCTAAATCTTTTTTTGGTATCGAATGTGTCGGTGAGGTCGATTCCGAGCGAGAATTCTTCATCGTCATGCTACACAAACGAAAGAGTTTTGGTGGTATACCAAGACTAGACATGCCTCTGTATAGTTCGTTTCTACAAACGCTGGCGTATGCGGCTTTGAAATCGATGAATATGTGGTGGGTATCGATTTGGTCTTCATGGGTTTGTTCCATGATCTGCAGAATTTGAAAATTTGATCGGTTGTGGACTTTCCTTGCCTAAAACCACACTGATAAGGGCCGATCATGTTTTTGGTTTCAGGCGTTCACATTGACGGCAATTAGGATCTTGTAAACGATGTTGAGGAGACTTATAACTCTGTATGCGCAGGTCGGAGGTTCTCCTTTTTTGTTGATCCGGCAAACGATGATGAGACGCCATTCTTCAGGAAAACTTTCTTCCGACCAGATTCGGCTTATGAGTTGGTGGATGTTACATACCAAGTCATCTCCGCGGAAGGACGGAAGGACGTCATTTTCGGCAGCCTTATTAAGCTTGAGTTTAGATATTGCTATCCTCACTTCACTCAGGTCGGGTGGTTGGCAGCTGTCGTTGCCAATATTGAATCGTTCGTTCTGACTGACAGCGGTATGTCGTTCGTCATCGCCGTTTAACAGTCTGCAGAATTTGTTCTTCCATACTTACAGCATCGACGATGTCGCAACTACGATATTTCTTTGTGCTGTTTGAGGCTTATATCATTGGCCTTGACGTTTTACACTTTGGTAAGACTTGTGAGCACCGTCCCTAGAGTGGCACCTCTCAATTTTCTCGATCGCACGCTTTTCATGCTCTTTTTTCTATTTTCTGAAAAGTCGATGTCCTTCCTTCTTTTTTGCCTCTGGAGCTCAACGGCAGCGCTCGTCTTCACCTGCAGCTTAGCCTTCTAGCCTCGTTCTTGACTGCGAACATCTGTCAATTAGCCTAAGTCCGTGGACATGTTGTCGTGTAGGCTATGTGTTCCGACAATACTGCTAAAGTTGTCTTCTCTTCCTACCTTTGCATTAAAATTTCACAGAACCAATAACATCGTACCTCGGTAGACGCTCAAAGGTTTTGTCTAGGAGCTCATACAAGCAGTCCTTAGCTATATCATCTATTTCCTTCCTCGCGGTATGAGCGCATATACATGTACGGATTGTTAAAATGCGTTCGCTAAAGTCATGGAAAGTCTGGCACTTATAACAAATCAGCATCCGAATAGTCACTGCTTCTGCTCACTTTAACACGGTCCGTAGTAGATGTCACAGTTTTTCATACTCCTTTTGCCCGGCCCATTCCATCGTATTTCCTGGATGGCAGTCATGTCTGCTTTGTAGCAGTTTAGGGCTTCCGCTAGTTGTTCGCTTGCACCTCTCCTGTTTAATGTTCTCACATTTCAGGTGCAGATACGAACGTCGTTGTACTTTTTTAGTTAAGCAGTGTCGTCAACAATAAAATCAGTCCTTTCCGAGACTCTTGGTTGGTTCGTAACATATGCTTTTTTCCATGGGCCCAACCTGGAGGGTCAGTTCCAATATTTAAGATACCAATAGGACACGGGCCATCGGTATCTACTACGGGATTGAGCGCTGCTGTTGGCCTTTAGGTTCATCCGCCACCATATCTGTTCAAGGGCATCTGATTTACCTTTTAAATTCCCAGACAGCCTGTTGTCCGAATATGTTGAAGCAGCTTGTCTAGGTTCGCCTAGGACAACAGGCCGGGTATTCATTCCGTGCCATTCTGACATGGCAATTTACACAGCTGCTGTTTTTCGTCGTGTTACCAGTACCCGATTGTTACCACTTGGAGATTAAAAATAAGCACTTGATGTGTAGTCAGACTAACAACCACTAGGCATTGCCGATAGGAAAACGTCGTTTTTTGTCGAACCATTACCGATTTGGACAAACTATCTGAGTTTTATTGTGACAACGCACCGACCACAGTTTGGGATGTTTAATTTGAGGATAACTAGAGGATAATTAGTTAATTTGGTTATTTTGTAGACGCAATACTCAAACAAAATGTAAGTAGAAATACTTTTGATGTTCATATGAAGAAGGTATGATTAAATGGCGGATCTACATGGACGACTTTAACTAACTTTTCACTTTCCCTTGTTTTTACAAAGCAATGCTGGAACAAAAAATACATCCACTCTGAGTCCCAGTTTGCAGTAGTATCTCGCATAAAAAATGAAATAACTAGAATTGTGCACGTAGATAGATACCCAATTTCGTTTCAATGAGATAAGCATATCGACATACCATGGAGTATTCTTCATAGAATTTCATTGAACAAAGTGATTGATTTCTATTCTATATTGGGAGTAAAAAAAATAAAACCCAGTCTATTACAGGAGAACGAAATTTATTACATTCGCTATGAATCAAAATCCATAACTAAAATGTTGTTGAATTCGTAGCAATAAAAAATCTAAAGAAATTCAGACTTAAAGTCCACATAATCAGCCCAATTCTGAATGAAAAATCCGCCGGGAATTTAAGTATACAACTATAATCGAGTGGAAAAATGCTTTAAATGAAATAGAAAATTGATTGTTGATTCGAATTTACTTTTAACTAAAGGGTGATCCATTTCGAGGTTCCCTACTTTAAAAAAAAAAAACACAGAAAATTCAAATTTAATGGGGAATGTTTATTATCATTTGAATGAACATTCTTTGGCGTTTATTTTTTGAAGATTATGTCTATCAAATGTTGGCCGTTGCTACGTCGCAGATGGTCCATCCGTTGAGTCCAATTTTCGATCACTCGTTCGAGCATTTCGACTGGTAACTGGCGAATGACACGCGTGATGTTTTCCTCCAAGGCCTGAATCGAAGCGGGTTTGTCGGCATAAGCTTTTGACTTTACATATCCCCACAGGAAAAAGTCTAACGGTGTGATATCACACGATCATGGTGGCCAATCGACCGGCCCAAAACGTGAAATTATGTGCTCACCGAAATGTTCTCTCAATAAGTCCATTGATTGATGCGATGTGTGGGAAGTGGCGCCGTCTTGCTGAAACCAAATGTCGCCGAGATCAGGAGCTTCAATTTCAGGCATCAAATAGTCGGTTATCATGGCACGATAACGGTCGCCATTGACGGTTACGTTCGCACCGGCATAATTTTTAAAGAAATATGGACCGATGATTCCACCGGCCCACAAACCACACCAAACCGTTGTTTTTTCTGAATGAAGTGGCAGTTCTTCAATCTCTTCAGGTTGCTCTTCGTCCCAATTGCGGGAATTTTTTTTGTTTACATACCTATTGAGCCAGACATGGGCCTCATCGCTAAACAAAATTTGCCTCGAAAACGTCGGATCTTCTTGGAACTTTTCAAGAGCCCATAGAGCGAAGCGATGTCGCTTGGGAAGGTCGAGCGGCTTCAGTTGTTGCACAAGCTGTATTTTGTACGCTTTCAATTTAAGATCTTGACGTAAAATGCGCCAAGTCGTTCCATACGTCAGTCCGAGTTGCTGCGAACGGCGCCGAATCGACTCTCTACGGTCTTCGTGTACACAGCTACGGCTGCTATATTTTCTTCACAGCGTGCTGGACGTGGTCTATTCGGTCGAATATTATCCAATAATGAATGTTGGGTCTCAAAAAGGGTGATGGTGTTGCGAATAGTACGCTCAGTAGGCCGATTATGTTGACCATAAGTTGAGCGAAGTGCACGAAACACATTCCTCACAGAACGTGAATTTTCATAATAAAGTTGAACAATTTGTAAACGTTGTTCACGCGTCATGAAATGTCAAACAATACTAAACAAAAATAACATGACAGCATGACACGACTCACACGTAATCTGTCAAAAAAGCCTATTGAAAAAAGTATCTCTACTTGGATCACCCGTTATAATATGTAACCATATCTGTAGACTGATCAACAAAATATTTCAAGGGGGAATGTGAACCTCAAAGCTAGGAAACTGACTAGTCGTGGACCAAAAACGAATACCAATTTTCTGAATTCGAACAGGCCATTCACAATTTGGTTGGAATGAACGATTCCGTAGAAGGTATTACTACCACAAAAATCGGATTCAATGAATAGAAAAAAAAAATTGGAAATTTAGAGCCACTTAACAAGGTCACTTCCTTTCCAGTTGATTTTTTTCCTCAAGAAGGACTGTCCCATTCCCTTCTGGGTGTGTTGAAAGATTTTATATGTGTAAGATTGTTGTGATCGAAATCAAGAATCCTTCATCAAAATACGGAAGTAATCAACGCAAGAATATGTTGGTTTTTCTGGCATTTTTATGCATTCATACTTCTCCCGCCATTATAAAAGTTAACATTGTATCTAGTCAAATAAAATAATTGAATTGAGGTTATGAAGACAAAAGTATGCATTTTAATTTGGTGATATTTGACTAAATGCGTAAACATATTTTTTCCGCTTCCTTATCTATACTAGCAAACGTGGCTATGACATCACGTTGAGCCATACCAATGATGTCATTATCGTCGGCGTACGCTAGTAGTTGCACCAATTTTTTGAATAGTGTACCTCTGGTGTTGGCTCGGGAGTTTTGCACAACCCTCTCAAGACAAATTAAAGAATTCCATAACAACGCATCGCCTTGCCTAAATCCTTTTTTGTTATCCGAATGTGTCGGTGAGGTCATTTCCGACCATGACGAAGCAGCGAGAATTCTCCATCGTCATTCTACACAAACGGACGAGATAGACATGGCTCTGCATAGTTCGTCTAAGTAAATTCTGTTGTATGCGGCTTTGAAATCGGTGAGTATGTGGTGGCTATCGATTTGGGCTTCTTGGGTTTTTATCGGTTGTGGACTTTCCTGGCCTCACACCGCACTGATAAGGGCCGATCAGTTTGATGGTAAAGGGTTTCAGGCCTTCACATATTAATGCAGATAGGATCATGTAGGCGATGTTGAAGACACTTACGTCTCTGTAGTTGGCGCAGTTCAGACGGTCTTCTTTTTTTGTGGATCGAGCAAACGAAGTTAAGGTTCCATTCTTCAGGCATAGTTTCATCCGGTCAGATTTGGCTTATTAGTAGGTGGATGTTACCTAGCAAGTCATCTCCGCCGGCTTTATAAAGCTCAGCGGGATGGACGTCATTAACGGTAGATTATGAAGCTTGAGTTTAGATATTGCTATCCTCAGATCACTCAGATCGGGTGGTTGGCACAAAAAGAAGACTGGAGCAGTCTAATCAGGCGACCGAATAGGCCAATCAACATCACCATTTCTTGAAATTACTTGCTGTGGGGTGGTTGGAACTTTTCGCTGTTCTTGCCTTAATTGAATGGTTCGTTCAGCCTAACAGCGGAATGTTCTTCGTCATCGCCGTTTAACAGTCTGCAGAAGAGATTCTTTCGTATCCTTAGCATGCACTGTGTCTCAACTACAATATTTCCTTGTTCATCTCGACAGGATTCTGTTACAGCCTTGAATCCTTGGCTTTGACGTTTTACACTATGCTAAAACTTGCGATAATCTTCCCTGGAGTGGCACCTCTCTATATCCTCGATCGGGAGCTTTTCTTCCTCTTTTTTCTTCTTTCTAAAAAGCCGGTGTTCTTCCCTTCTTTTCTGCCTATAGAGATCAACGGCAGCTCTCGTCTTCACCTGCAACTTAGCCTTGTAGGCCTAGTTCTTGGCTGCGAGCATCTGTCGGCATGCCTTATCAAACCAAGGGTTTCTTGCTGGTGGGCACGAGAAACCTAGCACATTAGTTGCGGCTGATCTAATGGCTTGTTGGCATCGTTGCCATAGATCTTCGACATTCGATGCTGGTGGTATGGTGTTAATCGAGAGGTTTAGGGATACGCGTTGCGCGAAGGTCTTGGCGGTCTCTTGCGATTGCAGTCTTTCGACATTAAATTTATTTACAGTATCTCTGGATTGTTGTGGCGTGGTGGATATTCGCATTCTAATCTTGGCTGCAACAAGGTAGTGGTCCGAGTCGATGTTAGCTCCTCGGAATGTTCGGACATCCAAAATACTGGATGCGTGCCTCTTGTATTTGGTTGACCATTCGTTTACTTGGAGACCGCCATGTCCCCTTATGGATATCGAGGTAAGGAAACCGTGTGCTGGCTATAGTGGCATTTCGTTCCGTAACGAGTTCAATTAGCCTAAGTCCGTTACCAGACGTGTTGTCGTATAGGCTATGGTTTCCGACAATACTACTAAAGGTGTCTTCTCTTCCTACCTTTGCGTTAAAATCTCCCAGCTCGATTTTAACATCGTACTTCGGTAGTCGCTCATAGGTTTTGTCAAGGAGCTCATAGAAGCAGTCCTTAGCTAAATCATCTTTTTCCTCAGTTGGGGTGTGAGAGGATATAAGGCTAATGTTGGCGAATTTGGCCTTGATGTGGATCGTTACAATGCGTTCGCTAATGTCTTGGAAACATAGGACTTCTTGCCTAAGTCTGGCACTTATAACAAATCCGCATCCGAATAGTCGCTGTTTCTGCTCACTATAACACGGTCCGTAGTAGATGTCACAGTTTTTCATACTCCTTTTTCTCGGCCCATCCCATCGTATTTCCTGGATGGCAGTAATTTCTGCTTTGTAGCAGTTTAGGGCTTCCGCTAGTTGTTCGCTTGAGCAGAAGAGCTGTTTAATGTTCTCACATTCCAGGTGCAGATACGAACGTTGTTGTCCTTTTTTCGTTTAGCCGTGTCGTCAACAATTATATCAGTCCTTTCCGAGGCTGTTGGTTGCTTCGTAACCGTTAGATTTTTCAATGGTTGGGTAGTTAACCCAAAGCACAACCTCCAACCTGGAGGTCCAGTTCCAATTTATTAAATACCCCTAGGACACGGGGCCATCAGTATCCACTACGGGATTGAGCGCTGCCGTTGGCCTTTCGGTTCATCCCCACCATCTATGTTCAAGGGGCCTGACTAACCCTTGAAATTCCTAGACAACCTGTTGTCCGAATATGTCGAAGCAGCTTTGCCTGGGACAGCAGGCTGTGTACTCATTCCGTGCCAGTCTGACCTGGCTGTTTATAGTGTTGCTGTTTTTCGTCGTGTTAACAACACTCGCGCCTATCGTTTAGCAAGTCAAATCCGGTTGGATGAGACCAGAACCCGATGGTTACCACTTGGAGGTAAAAAATAAGCACTTGATGTGTAGTCAGAGTTACAACACTGGGCATTGCCAAGTTAAAACCAATCAGAGTCATCCTTTTGACTTTTTGTTCAAAAGCAAGAGATCATTTGGCATTTCATATGTCAAAGAACCCTTTAGCCTACAATAAGTTCAACAATGAAGTGCAAACATCCAAATCTAAAAATGAAAAGCATTTTGTCAACATAGGACCTTAGCCAACAAATTAGTGCATTCAGGAACAATGATGGCATCTCAAAATGAAAATACATTAGACCTGGCTGCCTGACTACCAGCTACATTGTTTAGTTTAATATATTATTGATATTTTGTTAGATATAAGTCAGTTGCTAAGGCTATCGTGCAATACGATTGCTCAGAAGACTTCCTCATAGAGGAAATAAAAAATCGTATTACATAATAAAAAAATATAAATAAATAAATTGATTTAGATAAAACTCGGAGTCGGTATATTTATTTTATATAATACATGTTTTTGGATATGTACCAGTAGCTAGCATTTTTGGCCACAATACTACTGCAGTACTGCTGTGTCCAACTCCAACTGCAGCGGTGACATTCATTCATTTCAAAAGAGAAAAAAAGAACCCTAAAAATAGTGGTTACCGGAGTATAGCAGATGCCAAAGGAATTTTCCAAATGGTAAATTTTAAGGCATCATAAATCAGAGTGGTTAACAACACTAACGGATATTCGCCAGGAAGAACTTTTTTTTAGTAAATCCATTTTTTTTTTAGGAGTATGTAGTTTGTGCGGAACTTAAAGGTAGAGCCACCTCGGCCCAGTTTAGTCTAAACTTGCATGTGTTCTCACAACCATAACCGTTTATTTTTCTTTCTTTTTAAAATTTTTTTGTTTTGTCTACTCCGTGGGTACTTGAACGCTATGATGAAGAGCGATGGTGCCATTCCTTTGTTGAGGAACGAAAGTCGGACGAAAAAATAAAGCCGAAACAGTTAAATTCACTTCCGTATGTGTGTGCACACCATGTCACGTAGTCGTAATTCATTCTCTGCCGTCATGCTCAAGTGCATGGTAAATCCTTTCGCTCATGGCTAGCGCAATAAAGTGAAGTTTATGCGAGAAAGCGCACCGTGAGGTAGTGTGTGGGGTTTTTTTTTTATTAAAGAAAAAGTGAAAAAGTGCGGTTACTCATTTGGGTAGAAGAAATCGAAGTAAATTGAAAGTAAACAAAGAAGTGACAGCTTTTTTAAACATTAGAAGCACTATGATGGTATTTTTTAACATAAGAAGGATGATTATGGTTCAGGTCTTGAGGTCCAGGTTCATCCCAGAATGTAGTACAGAAAGTAGGGGAAGGTCGCGATTTCAATAATCTAGCATTTTTCTCTTTTACTTCTTAACCTGTGCTAAAAAAAAAGAATTCACGCAGCAACAAAAACATTTTATCTCCCTTAAAAAAGGTTTGAACTTATTGTTGAAGTGCATAGTTTTTAAGTAAAACATTAAAATTAATTGAGTTTGCCATCGGTCCAAGGTACACTTAGGTAATGTACCTTGGAACAAGGGGGTGTGTACCTTGGTACGGTTAAGATAAAAGTATCAGATCTTTAGAAAACAAACATAACTCCAGCTTTATTATTTAAAATTAAGTAAAAAGCAAAACAACAAAAAATAAAAAATTAGTAAAAATAAATTGTAGAAATTCAGGTTAACTTAGGTACACAAGAAAATTTCGTTTTTAAACCTTCTTGCCTCTTGCTAACTGGAAAATTTCTTCGATGGTCATTTCATCATCATCACCGCTGAAGTCCTCGTCGCTCCTATTTTCTATTGGCGTGGTATTTTCTTTCGCATGTCTGAATTTAGGAATTCGTGGAATCACCGGCAGCTCAAAAGTTTCATCATCGTCTGAGGACTCGTTCAAAACTGTTTTCTTCGCTGAATTTGGCTTTTTAGTGGTCTTGACTTTCGAGCTTCCTGCAGCAATTTCTTCCTTCTCAGGAGTGTCCGTAAGAATTCTAGTTCTTCCCCTCTTTCTTCCACGTGCAATAGGATCCCTTCTTGGTGCAGCTTTTGGAAATGACCTTATTTGCTCTGGTGATACGAAATTTATCGAAGGAACCAATACTGCAGAGGTCGCTGTGGATGTTCCTGTTCTTTGTCCATCTGCAATTATAAGGTCATTTGCATTTTCCGTGGGCATAGCAGCTGGTTTTTCATGACATGGTCGATCCGTTACGAAGCTACTAAGGAATTCATCTTCGTTGAAAATATCGTGATTGAAGGGATATATTCCTGTTACTTCGAATCCTTTAACGATGTTTTGCTGATTGAATGCTTTCGGATAAGCCTGGCCGACAATTTGTGCTACATTGAAAATTGACATTGGTTTTCCTGGGTTGTTCAGCATCCATTCACTTGCGGCTTTGTTGTAGTAAGTTTTGTACGGTCCAAATATCGTTCTATCCAGAGGCTGCGTTTTGTGGGAAGCATGCGGCGGCAGAGTCAAAAGAACAACTCCATGTTTTCTTGCGAGATCAATGGCCTGCAGAGATATTTGGCTATCATGGTTGTCCATTATAAGCAAAATTTGTTCATCTGGTGTTGGCTTTGAATGTGCTATAAAATGTACGAACAACTCAATAAACAGTTGCTCGTTTGACCAGCCGGAAGGATTAGCACCGCCAATACACCCTGCTGGAGCACCGTTAAGCATATGTTCCTTGAAATGAACTCTGGGGAATATCAACATCGGCGGAACATGATTTCCTATTGCATTAATAGCCGCGACCATAGTGACATTTATTCCTCTTTCTCCCGAATTCATGCCTCCTATTTGTTTTTCACCTTTGGCAGCTAAAACTTTCGGTGGGACGTGAACCGTTGAATTTCCAGTTTCGTCAAGATTGTAAATGCTACTTGGGTCAAATTTAAAACGGGAATAGCAATCTTCCAAATTGGAAAAAAACTGTCCCACATTGCATCGGTTAAAACTGGTTGATCTGGAAAGGCTGGTCGACTCTGGCCTTCTAAGTGATAAAGTTTGGTGCCGTTTAAGAAAGCCAATCATCCGCTCTTTGCCAGCTGCTTCGTTCTTTATCTACGACTCCGGAAGAATTTTTCCATTTGCTTCCTATTTGTTTTTCACCTTTGGCGGCTAATACTTTCGGTGGGACGTGAACCGTTGAATTTCCAGTTTCATCAAGATTGTAAATTCTACTTGGGTCAAATTTAAAACGGGAATAGCAATCTTCCAAATTGGAAAAAAAATGTCCCACATTGCAGCGGTTAAAACTGGTTGATCTGGAAAGGCTGGTCGACTCTGGCCTTCTGAGTGATAAAGTTTGGTGCCGTTTAAGAAAGCCAATCATCCGCTCTTTGTCAGCTGCTTCGCTCTTTATCCACGACTCCGGAAGAATTTTTCCATTTGCTTTTGCAGAAATAAAGGCCAATTTGGTTGTTTCAATTTTCGATAACCCATAATGCAGCTTTGCTGCTGTGGTAAGGTATTCAACCAAGGCAAGTTCTTCTTCATCATTAAGCACTTTTTTGTGTGCAATTTCTGAATGGTATTTGAACGTTGCATCGCCAGATTTCCGATGCATTTGAAGATGACAAAACAAAGTTGTTTTGGAAATACCGTGGTCTTTTGCAGCTCTGCCGATGGTTTCCTTATTGTAGAGAACATCGTTGATAGCTTCCTGTAAGGCATTTTCATCCAAAGGAGTTCTTTTAACACCTTCCTTGCTGCGAGGCATATTCAGACTGCGGCAATGAAAGAAAAAATGTAGATGAGTCATGGCGAAATAAAATCTCATTTTGTTTTTAGTAATGTGAATGTATTTTAAAACGGTCCAAGGTACAATTCAAGTGCCGTTCCAAGGTACAAAACATCGATATTTCTTCTTTAATCACTTTAATCTTTTAAATTCACACTAAATCGGGCTCACCAAAACAATACTATGCCTATGCCTTATTCACTAAAAGCGCAATAATTCGATTCCAGCTGCTCTCAGCTGTACTACACTTTTCACAAAAATGGTTGAAAAAAAACTTTTAGTGTGCGAAAACCGGATTTTCTTGTTTTTTTGCACGTCCGTCGCTAACCGAGTATGATGACAGAACGAAACAAGCTGCAACATGAATGCCCTTCAGACGTTGTGGAACCTTTTTCTTAGAATAAGATAAAAATTTAAAAAAAAACAGCAATCGTTCCGAGGTACAATCGTTCCAAGGTACATGACTTTCCCCTATAGAGTATACGAAATGGTTCATACAGTAATTCAATTGCTTCTCTGGCTCTATGACATGTGGCAATCTATTACAATTATCTGTTCCACTGATCAGCAGAGTTGCCAACATTTAATTTTTACGATTGCGAAAATTAGAACGACCACTTTGATTTTAACGCTTTGAAAACATTTTGATGACTTATGTTGACTGAATAACAATGCAATGTTGGGTGTGTAAATAAAAGCTTCAAAAATGGGCTCTCTTAACTCGCACAACAAAACTTGAAATTGTGTCTTTGGTAACCGTGATGCTCAGCCGTCTGTAACAAATACAGGGTGTCCGCCGGGAAGGTATACTACTCTGTTTGTTTATAGTTTTTGATTAAAAGAAAGAAAATGGAAATTGTATTGATAAATCTTTTATTTAATGTCGGAAATTATGTATGGAATACAATATCAGGTAAATGTCCGCCTCTGTTAGTCTCACAAATGCGAGCCATTTTGAGAACATTTTTCATTACATTCTCACACATTTCACGCCGTAATTCATTAATTTCACCACGAATATCTGGTTTGAGTTGCTCAACATTTCTAGTTTGTTTGCATAAACCTTGCTTTTCAGATATCCCCACAAAAAGAAGTCTGGAGCAGTCTAATCAGGCGACCATAGGCCAATCAACATCACCTTTTCTTGAAATAACTTTTTGTGGAAAGAGGTCTCGCAGTAATTCCATTGTAATCCTGGTTGTATGCGATGTGGCACCGTCTTGTTGATACCACATGTTAATTAAGCCCAAAGCATGCAGTTGTGGCGTTAAAAAGTTTTCAATCATATCACGATATCGCTCCCAATTCACAGTTACCGTTACGCCGTTTTCATTTTCTGCGTTTCTGGTTTGTTTGCATAAACCTGGCTTTTCAGATATCCCCACAAAAAGAAGTCCGGAGCAGTCAAATCAGGCAACCGAATAGGCCAACCAACATCACCATTTCTTGAAATAACTTGTTGTGGAAAGAGGTCTCGCAGTAATTCCATTGTAATCCTGGTTGTATGCGATGTGGCACCGTCTTGTTGATACCACATGTTAATCAAGCCCAAAGCATGCAGTTGTGGCGTTAAAAAGTTTTCAATCATATCACGATATCGCTCCCAATTCACAGTTACCGTTACGCCGTTTTCATTTTCAAAGGAGTAAGGTCCAATGATTCCTCCTGACCAAATTGCACACCAGACTCTAACTTTTAATGAATGCAAAGGTGACTGATGAATAATTTGAGGGTTTTCAATTGCCCAGAACCGGCTATTCTGTTTATTCACACATCCATTCAAATGAAAATGTGCCTCGTCACTCATTATGATTTTTTCATGAGATTCGGGGGTTGTCATCGGCTAGCTGTAACATCCTATTGGCGTATGTACGGCGGCGTAAATGGCCTTGAGGAAGATGCTCTTGTATCAACTGATCTTAAATGGAAACAAATGCAAATGCTTGTGCAAAATTGTGACCAAAGTTGTTCTTTGAAGACCAATTTCCTGAGCACGGCGTCGAATTGAGGTTGATGGATTGTTTTGAACACTTCCTTGAGCAGCAGTAATGTTTTCATTCGATCTTGCAGTACGTTGTGGTCCATGCTTGAGCCTATCACCTACAGACCCTCCTTTTCAAAATCAGTCACTACACGATAGATAGATAAAATTTCTCGTAACTTTCTCATCGTCGCAGTAATCGATGATTGATTTTTAAAAAAAAAAATTTGAACGATTAAAACACGTTGGTTTATCGAATATGTTTATAAAATAAATTTGCCACGTGTCTACTTCACGACTACCAAATATGAACTGTCAAGACTAATGTTTACCAAAATGGCGGCAAAACAAGCTAGTATACCTTCCCGGCGGTCACCTTGTACTAGCGAGGAAAGTAACTGCTACCAGCGTTGATCAGCCACTATGTGAACTTGCATTACGGGTGGGTGAGAAAATAGAAAGAAGGAAAAACACCTGTGAAACATACAAGGGCTGTGGCTTAGGTTTGATAGAGCAAGAACCTACAAACTTCTTCGAAGAAACAGCAAATTTTATTTCTCTCGTGGCGATACTTACTGGATCTCACAAAAGCCACCAACTGAAGATGCATCTTATACAAGGTGGGCCAAAAGAAGTCATCCGATGTTGTTTGGTCTCCAGAATATCGGTTGTGGCTAGCGCAGCGTGTGCCGTTGCTCCGTCCTGTTGGAACCACATGTCCTCCAGTCCTAATTCGTTCAATTGCCGCAAATATCTCGGTTAGCATGGTCCTATAGCGCGCACCGTCTACTGTTGTAGTTTTGACCGGCGGCGTTCTCGACAAAAAAAAAAGGCTCGATGACTCCTCCAGCGTGAACAGCGCACCATGCAGTAGCTTTGAGCGGGTGTAATGGCTCCTCGTGCATTACCCGTGGATTTTCGGTGCCCCAGAAGCGATGGTTTTGCTTGTTTACGTACCCGCTAAGGCGGAAATGAGCCTCATCGCTCATTATGATTTTAACCGAAAAATCGTCCACTTCGATTATTCCGCCTTCTTGGCGATTGTATCGCTCCGTGGCTTGTTTACTTGTATTCTACATCTATCTAGTCTACAAATGTGAGAACAGATTTGACAATGGCAGCGATTTGAAAAAAAGAGCATCTTCCAATAGGGTGATCTCTTTTGGCCACCTTGTATATGATGACTTTTGTAGAGTCTGCGGTGATGAAAAAATACATAACGATACCCTCTACTTTCTGTCTTTACTGCCCAGGCTTGACACAACTAAGAATAAGAACTTATTAACCTATTTTGTTCATGACCTCTTTCTTATTACGTTTGCAACAACAGCAAAAGAACTAATAGTCGACAGTAACTGGACAAAGAAAGGAGCTACACACGTACCTCCAACGAGAATAACAATGGGTCAATATTGAGATGAGTGTAATCAGGGAAGGCGTGTAACGCCTACCTAGTAAACGCACAAACCTAACCCAACCGCATCACTGCAAAAAAAAAAACGAAAAGGAACCCACATACATTTATTTGGGAATCGAAGTCGCATTTAAAGAGATCCTGCATTATCGACAACTTGAACGGCTGTTAATTAAAGTCAACGTGATGTATTTCAAGTGCGAAGTAAACCATATTCTGTAACTGGAATGCTGAGTGATGGTGAACAAATCATTTTTATGATTTAAGCGGCGTTAGGGCATCCCAAAAATAAGTTGCTGATATAAATTTCATCTATATCCACTCAATTGTCCGAATCGACCATTTCGCGTCATTTACGAGAACTCGGCCTTTCGCAGATCCCAACTTGGCAAATTTTGCGCCACGACTTGGGCATAGAAATTCTGCGAAAAAACTCAAACGAAACCCAAATCCAACAGTGAGCTCAAACATGGGGGTTACAGTGAGCAGCATGACCCCAAACTAACATTCAACATTGCATTCACAAAAACATTAATAGCGGGTGTTTTTTTAGAGGTTGGTTTTTCGAATAAAGACAATTAGTGGTCAAATCGGGCAACTTTAATGTTATTTAGTCTCAGTTTTTCATTAGAAACTGTTTGACAAATCAACAACGCTTGCAAATCCTGCAAATTTATATCGAAAATAATGGTTCAGTTCGCGACGTTTGCCGCAAGCTCCGTCCATTTCATGGTCGACATAATCGTTCATTAGAGCGATTAATTTGGTTAACCATGGATCGATTTCGCACTACGTTTATTCTATGTGATAATACGCATCCGCAGAGATGTCAAACTGTGCGCACCGATGAAACAATTGCCGCTGTAGAGCAGAGTGTTGAAGAGGACCCGAATGAATCGACTCACTATCGTGCACAGCAATAGGAGCTTTGTCCATCAACTTTATGGAAGATTTTGCGCAAAGATCTTGTGTAAAGTCGTAAATATCTCCTGGCAAGATCGCCATGTAAAGTCGTAAATATCTCCTGGTGAGTTGTAACGGAATAATCAGGGCAATGATGAAGCCTACAATTCGAAAAGGACCCAATGTACCTGGAAACCAAATCCAAAAAAAAAATATTAAGTTCGACAACCGAAAATGTAGCTGTCTTTTTTCCTCATTGTCCCAAAACCTTCCCTTGCGAAAGTCACCCTTATGACTCCGGCCACAGGACTCCGTAAGCCAATCCCAACAACAAGAGAAGGGTGTTCGAGGCCAAAGTATCTAGGCATGCTAGCTCCCGCGCGTACTAGCTCGTCGGTTAGGGAGGGTACTTTATACTAGGCCAGCGAACGATGTTACGATTCCATGCCAGATAAAGGTGAAAGTATCTGTAACTATCTGTAACAATTACTAGCGCTGCAGCTGATGAGTTTCTCCAGGTGAAGAGTCCACAGGTGATTAGGTAGTCCTCTTCATTTTCCCACCCCCTGCTCAAACCAATACTCAAAAAGCATCAGCGAGCTTCCGTGGTTACCATTTGTCAATCGGTTGGTAACCCCTAATAGGAAATTCTTCCCTTCGCCCTCGTCAAACCATCTTAGATCCTATTCGCGATCATGCCCACCCAAAATAAAAATGTTAAAAATCCATTACGAGGAGATTTCCCAAGACAATCTTAAGTGTAGATACATTGGTTATGCGGCAGTATTTGACCGCAAAAAAAAGTAATCCAGGGAGTACAATTCCTTAAAATTCTTTTATTAAAAAAAGGAAGAAATATAATCATAACTAATACTAACTTATACTAACTCAATTTAATAACTTAAACTAATTTAGGAACATTAACAATATGCTTTTAAAACTTAACGCAGATACAGTATCTTCAGAATTAGATTGTTTACTATGAAACTATTCTAAAGACACTATAGTGCAGATACGTATATATAATTTATTAGGTTGATAATTGTGTTTCGTTTTATTACTAATAAACTTATTCCAAATTTAACTAACAACACCAAAAATTGTTTTGATTTATATATATGGCTTTGAAAACTACATTCTGTGTGATCAATTTTTCTTTGTATATTTTTTTTTCCTGGAGAAAGATTACTTTTTTTTATATTAAAATAAAATTTTTTTTGTTTTTTTTTTTCACACTATGGGTTAAGGTAGATAAACTCGTGGTTAAGAGGTAGGGTAAAGGCGAAACGTAAACGCGTAACGAGGCGACAAGAAACAGGGGAGGATCGAGAAGATATATGTACCTAACGAACGAACAAGGTTTTTTTCCTTGTTTTTCCACAAAGGGTAATTTTTTTCTTTTTTAGGGTTTTGTTTTTAAAAAAAATTGCTTCCTTGGCAATCACAAACAAAAATCAAATAATAAATTTTAAATGGTTCGCAAATATAAACATCCATGTAGGGTGAAAATAAAAATGGAGACTCACCGATAAAGTTTAAACTATACCTTATAGTTTGTTTTTACTTATTAATTCGTCCAGGGGAGTGGGGACCTTATGCATAATTTCCAGCCAGCCCGAGGAATTTGTTGATTGATGCTAGTTTGAATCTGTTAAAAATTTAATGAATATTTATAATTACGAACTTTACCATTGATAAAAGAATTAGGTATACTTATCTTGACGTAATTTTTTTTTGTTCTTCAGCGGACGGGATGGGTGGGATTGATGAAGGAAGTGTGTGTAAGAGTTTTTTTTTTTTTTTTTTGATTTTCTAAATTAGTGTTTAATTTTAGTACAATTAATATAATATATATAAGTTAATATAATATAATGTATATAAGTTAATATAATATAATGTATATAAGTGAGTAAGAGGGTTTTGATGACGGGTGCGTTTAACACGACATTAAGTATCCCGGTTGATCGTCTGTTGGGATGTTACGTCCTCGAGAATCTTTTAATGGTTGAGTCGATGTGGTATACACTACTGCGCTGTATATGAGACCTGCGTGGTGATTTATACTCCGGATCCCCCCTTTTTTTTTTTTGATTTAGGTTTTTGTTCCTCACTAATCGTGATTGAAAAGTTAGAACTTCTTTTGCGATAATTTGGTTACACTGTGGGGCGGAACAATGATCCAATCACTAAACCACCGGTATGAAGGAGACTGTGGGCGAATGCAAGCAAAATAGAGCATTTTGTCAGTAAATTACTCGATTTTTGCTTTCATTTCGTGGGGTAATTAATTACTTTGTACTCACCAATTAATGTATTGTTTCCAAGAAAACAATACTTAGATCCAAAGAGTCTCACTTCATACACGGAGAATAATGTTTCTGGATGCAGACTGCATTTATTCCAAGTGGAAATATTCCTTTGGTAAAAAAAATACGACACATACACTTTGATCACAATAATGAACACAAAAATAACCCACTTGGTATGGTATTCGTTTTGATAGTCTTTGTTTTTTTATTTTTTTTTTTTTGCTATTTTATTTGAAGCGATTAAATTAAACACTTGGTACTTCAGAATTATTCCTTTTCCCATAAAAAAACTTTTACTTTAAAATTATAATAACACCGGGTTAAAATCGACCGACGTTGACACTGACGAGCTTTCTTCTTCTGACGTTGCGAGATGAGTTTGTCAAGATCAGCTGTAATCTAAAGAGAGAGGGAACTTCGCGTCACTGCTCTTTATAACTATCGCTCATACCGTACTATGCACTAAGCAACTACCGTATTTTGAAAATGCGGTGATTTCGGTCGTTGACTCTTGCGGCTGCTCACCCATACCACTTGGCTCTCATTACCACTGAGTACATCAGTTAATCAATGTTAACATACACATTGGTATTGTGTTTTTATTTATTCTTTTTCTCCTCTTATTTTTCTTCGTTTAGAAGTATACAATTTGTTCACCGCCTGGTGATATGCAGTAGATTGATTTAAAGCTTTTAAGGGTCAATTACAGAGGTTCCAAAACTTAAGGGGGAAGCGTTACATTTGGTGGTAAAAAAAAATATTTAAATAAGATCCGTTCCCCACAGAGTATCAGCCCTAAGCTGTTTAAAGCGCAGCACGCTACTGATTTTAAGGCGCAGCTCGCCGAAAGAGTATGGCCAGTTACGGCCGCAGTGAAAAAAAAGGTTGAGAGTCGAGAGTAAGTTTCAAGACTGATTTTATTAATAAATTCGTTTGGTATTTATACACAATTTCTTTCTATCGAACATATCCATTGTACATATCCATCGTACATCGATCGCTGACCTCTCGGTGTTCGATTGCCTCATATGCATATTTGGGGTTTAACGCCCGGACATTCAGAGAATTGTCCATCTTGCACAATCCAATATCCAAACACACTCACTGCAGCAACCTTCTAATGCTGAGCTCGCAACAAACATATGATACACTTTCTGGCGCGTGCTTATTGTGTACTCATATGTTTATTACTTGTCGGCTTTATGCCCATGCATACGTGAGTGTCAAATATCGAGCACGAATGGATGCATTGCTGTGTGGATATTAAACGGTCGCTGGTGCGATCCCCTTCACACTTGTTTTACGACCTAACAAGATCCAGCTTTTGCAAGAATTGAAGCAGCGAGACCATGCAAGGCGTCGAGATTTTGGTGTATGGGCCTAAAATGAGATTGATCTCGATGCTGATTTTCATCGCAAAGTTGTCTTCAGTGGTGAGGATCATTTTTGGATGAATGGCTACGTCAACCAAGAGCGATTGCAAGAGTTAAAGCCTTGAGACCATCCAAGGCGTCGAAATTTTGGTGTATGGGCCGAAAATGAGATTGATCTCGATGCTGATTTTCATCGCAAAATTTTCTTCAGTGGTGAGGATCATTTTTGGTTGAATGGCTACGTCAACCAAGAGCGTTTGCAAGAGTTAAAGCCGCGAGACCATGCAAGGCGTCGAGATTTTGGTGTATGGGCCTAAAATGAGATTGATCTCGATGCTGATTTTCATCGCAAAGTTGTCTTCAGTGGTGAGGATCATTTTTGGATGAATGGCTACGTCAACCAAGAGCGATTGCAAGAGTTAAAGCCTTGAGACCATCCAAGGCGTCGAAATTTTGGTGTATGGGCCGAAAATGAGATTGATCTCGATGCTGATTTTCATCGCAAAATTTTCTTCAGTGGTGAGGATCATTTTTGGTTGAATGGCTACGTCAACCAAGAGCGTTTGCAAGAGTTAAAGCCGCGAGACCATGCAAGGCGTCGAGATTTTGGTGTATGGGCCTAAAATGAGATTGATCTCGATGCTGATTTTCATCGCAAAGTTGTCTTCAGTGGTGAGGATCATTTTTGGATGAATGGCTACGTCAACCAAGAGCGTTTGCAAGAGTTAAAGCCGCGAGACCATGCAAGGCGTCGAGATTTTGGTGTATGGGCCTAAAATGAGATTGATCTCGATGCTGATTTTCATCGCAAAGTTGTCTTCAGTGGTGAGGATCATTTTTGGATGAATGGCTACGTCAACCAAGAGCGTTTGCAAGAGTTAAAGCCTTGAGACCATGCAAGGCGTCGAAATTTTGGTGTATGGGCCGAAAATGAGATTGATCTCGATGCTGATTTTCAACGCAAAATTTTCTTCAGTGGTGAGGATCATTTTTGGTTGAATGGCTACGTCAACCAAGAGCGTTTGCAAGAGTTAAAGCCGCGAGACCATGCAAGGCGTCGAGATTTTGGTGTATGGGCCTAAAATGAGATTGATCTCGATGCTGATTTTCATCGCAAAGTTGTCTTCAGTGGTGAGGATCATTTTTGGATGAATGGCTACGTCAACCAAGAGCGTTTGCAAGAGTTAAAGCCGCGAGACCATGCAAGGCGTCGAGATTTTGGTGTATGGGCCTAAAATGAGATTGATCTCGATGCTGATTTTCATCGCAAAGTTGTCTTCAGTGGTGAGGATCATTTTTGGATGAATGGCTACGTCAACCAAGAGCGTTTGCAAGAGTTAAAGCCTTGAGACCATGCAAGGCGTCGAAATTTTGGTGTATGGGCCGAAAATGAGATTGATCTCGATGCTGATTTTCATCGCAAAATTTTCTTCAGTGGTGAGGATCATTTTTGGATGAATGGCTACGTCAACCAAGAGCGTTTGCAAGAGTTAAAGCCTTGAGACCATGCAAGGCGTCGAAATTTTGGTGTATGGGCCGAAAATGAGATTGATCTCGATGCTGATTTTCATCGCAAAATTTTCTTCAGTGGTGAGGATCATTTTTGGATGAATGGCTACGTCAACAAGTAAAATTGCCGTGTTGCAGTGAAGAAAATTCACATGAGACCCTTGAGACGCCATTGCATCCACAAAAACTGACTGTTTGGTGTGCTCTATGGGCTGGTGGAGTCATTGGGCCACACTTTTTCCGAAATGATGCTGGAGAGTCGGTTACCGTTAATGGAGACCGGTATAGAGCCATGATAACCGACTATTTTGATCCGGAATTGGATGGCATGAATGTGGATGAGATGTGGTTCCAATAAGACTGCGCTACAATTCCACACAGCGCATGTCACAATCGATTTATTGAAGGAAACATTTCGATGAGCGCATAATTTCGCGGAATGGACCTGTCAATTGGCCAACAAGATCGTGTGATTTGACAGCATTGGATAATTTTCTATGGGGATATGTGAAGGCGCTCGTCTACGCCAACAAACCAGAAACGTTAGGGGACTTGGAAGCCAATATTCATGGCGTAATTTCTGACATACGACCCAAATGCTCGAAAAAGTTCAAAATTAGACCCCTAGACTTGACTCTATTCGCACCAGCCGCGGCGGCAACATCCCCGAAATCATACTTAAACATTAAAAGCCTTAAATTATCCTTCCAATTTAGCCAAATTTATGGACATTAAAACGATTTTTTGTGTTTTATTTCGATTCGAAGTTTTACAACTAAACAAAAAAAAAACACCCTTTGAAATGGCAATAACAGTTGCGGGTGTTAGTACTTTTTGGTGGCGGGTCTCATATCCATTTCCAAAATGTAATAAGCCCCATGAGGGTCTATTTTATTACATTGCACCATTGGGGGTTAGCGACCCACTGAAATCAGATATGCTTTAAAGGATGATCCAGGTAACCTGTGTGGCATTTCCTATTTTGCAAAGCTATTACAAATTCAATTTTAAAGCGTTTGTTAGTGAATAAACATTAGCAACACTACACGAGGGCCATTACAAATCCATATATTACACAGTTTTTTACATTATTGGTTGTCAATAAACCTCACAGATATGTAAATGGCTTTTAATCACGGCGCGTATGTGGAACTCGCCTACATTCGCACAAACCACCCTCGCATGCAAATACACACACAAACAGTGACGATGATGACACCAAAGTGTGAAATTTATTGGCCTTTTGGCCTCATTTATTTCCAGCCCACATAAATTCACTTTGACTCATCATGATGACAACACGAGGCTTCCAATCTGCATTCCTCATTCTTCTGGCTCACTACCTCAAACAACTGAAACAACACAACAATCACTGTTGTCGTTGGCACATAAGGAATTGTGGATGTGGATAGCAAGGATGTTTTTCCCAACGCCTACAATATAGGAAAACAAAAATTGACAACAGGTTGACAGTTGGAAAATTTATTTGTTTACGTGGAGAATTTGCGCTATTTTTTTTCATGTAGTTTATATGGCAATATAACGGGACTATAGGACATGGATTGGTTAAAATTTGCGTCTAATTATATGTTATTATGGGGACAGAGTCTTTTTTTTTAATATGGGAGGATAAATTAAGGGGTATGTGTTGTAAAGAGTTTTAGTTCCAAAAGAGTGGTTGGTGCACGACTGGTTCATAGGCGTAAGATCAAATAACAAGGATGCGAGATTAAAAGATAAACATTACTAGGAACGATAATTATAAGAACTTATGTTACGGAATTTGAAGGAAATTTGTGTCAATGTAAATTTTTATGATTTTCCGTTATTAAAAAATTGAAAATTCCAACCTTAGAGAGGTAACCTTCGTCGATTCGAAGAACATCAATTTTATTTTTTTAGTTATATCATTACCATTCTATTCGAATGCGTCCAATTTTCGTGTAACCCTAGACATTTTCAAGTTTATTTGGCGCTCGAACTTTTTGTGACAATGCTGCTTTGGTTAAACATTTTTTTCTTGAAAAATGACGCCAATGTTCGTCGAAACGACGAAGGTTACCTTTTATATAACTTTTAGTGCTCTATCAGGTTTTTTAACAAGTGTAATATTTGTTTCCGGTTTTGTTTTGTTGGAAAAACAGGACATTTTGAAGAAAACGTTTGAGTTTTATCATTAAACAAAAGGAGGAGTGGAAACATTTGACCAAAATTTGCAGCAACATGCCATGTTTTTGTAAGAAGAATAGAAGGACAATGTGATTGTATTACGGTGTATAAAATTTGGTATACATAAACAGTTATGGCAGCTACGTCTACAATATGAATTTTTAAATCATTAAAACGCATAGATTTTATGAAGAAGTTGCACTCGAAACTTGTATCTTCATGGAAGAAGAAGCGGTCTGAAGCACCAACTTTACCTGCCAATACAAGATCTCATATCAAATAAAGTTCCACCGAAAATAAAAAAAACATTAAGGGAGGACAACGTTAATTCAACAAAAAGAAAAATTAGAAACAATTGTCAATATTGTTCGCACACAAAACGACCATGACAATTTCAACGTTCAAGAAATGTGATGCAAACATATGTTGAGAACATAAATTTGAACTCAGCAATAAATTTTTTAAATAATTTCATTTATTTTTTTGAGTGATATAAACTTTTGTTTAAACTTTTTTTGTACATTCTTTTTTTTTTTATAATTTACACGTAATCAAGGGGTTATGAATACCCTTTTATATGTTACCATAGTACGAGCGTTAGAGAAGGGGAAGAAAGAGAGGATAAGAAAGATTTTGTATGTAGTGGAGACTTAAACTCCATGGGTGGTGTCAGAACTAGCTTCGGGGAGTCACTTTTTCTTCTGTTCGTTAAATTTGAAGAAATTCAAGATGGTGTGCATACTTTTAGGTATTACACCGACCTTTTTATATCTTTTAAATAAAAGTGAAATTGATTTTGGTTGGGATTGAACGCGCAACCTTCCACTCAACAGACGAACCCATTACCACTACACCGCGGCCACTCACCTCTTACAAAGAGGTATTGTGTCGTGAAAATTTTCAACATCGAGACTTTCATTGATTCATTACGATGATAGCGGAACTCAAAAAAGTGGTTTTCGGAATTCCGTCCGTCGGTTCGTCGGTTCGTCGCTCCGTCTGTCCGTAAAGTTCTCTCCAGCCTAAACGACTTGACCGATTTTCTTCAAACTTCGTATCCAGCGTTTTTTTTTTTTTTTTATCTTTCTCTTATAAAGAGAAAAATATGGATTTCGTGAAAATTTTCGATCTCGAGATTTTGATTGATTCTAAAAAATGGTTTTCGGAATTCCGTCCGTCGGTTCTTAGCTCATCTATCCGTACAGGTCTCTCCAGCCAAAACGACTTGACCGATTTTCTTCAAACTTCATATCAAGCGTTTTTTTTTTCAAAGTTTTTAAAGTTCTCTTATAAAGAGAAAGATATTGTTTTCGTGAAAATTTTCGACCTCGAGATTTTGATTGATTCTAACATTACGATGATAGCGGAACTCAAAAAAGTGGTTTTCGGTGTTCCGTCCGTCGAGTCGGTTCGTCGCTCTGTCTGTCCGTACAGGTCTCTCAAGCCTAAACGACTTGACCGATTTTCTTCGTATCCAGCGTTTTTTTTTGTTATAGTTTGGTCATTTTTACTTTTAGCCATGTTATTACCGGTACCTACCATATAAAAACAATACATAGCCTCAATTTTCCTAAAAACAGCTCAAACGATTTTGGTTAAACTCCATATATACTGTGAGCATATCAGTTCCAAAAAAACTGCATACCCAGTTTTTTTTCGAGAAAATCCATATAACGGATTTTTTCATATTGGCCAAATTAACAAAATTCTCAATATCTCGCAAATTATTTTTCCAAATTGAATGAAATTTAATTTGTATACTACTATTACTGTTTTTATGAGTTCCACATAATTGGTTTTGGCCCAATTATCCCCAAACGCAATTTTCAGTTTTGGTCAATAACGGAAAATCATTATTATTCACATAGACACCGACTGCTTTCAATGACGGAATAAACGTTCGTATAATCACATTTCGACATAATTTATATCATTTTTAGCATCATTAATCAAAATAAATATTATTTTGGCCAAATTGTTAAAAACGTCAAATTAAATGGCTGTAAGAGAAATTTGCGTACGACCCAGTCGTGCACCCACCACTCGTTTAAATAAAAAACGCATGTATCCCAAAAAAATATCATTCTCTTATAAATATATATAACTAATAAACATAAATTATTTAACTTTACAGCAATTAGTTATCAACTTTTCTTTAATGGCGCAGTTGCATGTCACTTCGTAGATTCGACGAATGGTTACCTGTAACGTATGCAATAAAAAATATTGTTACCCGTCTAGGGTTAAGGAAATTCTGTCAAGAAAAAATAAAAATGAGAAAAACATCGATGACGTTGTATTCGACCTCGGGCCAATGTGTGAATAATGCGCTTTTATCACCGGATACATTCGTGTTTTGGTTTCATATGGTTATCTATCAGACTAAACGACGCAGAGTAGGACAGCTCAACTTCATTTCAGAAATTACGAAAGTATGGTTTCCCGAATTATTTTAATGCAAATTAGTATTTAAATAATCAAAGAATTTAGTTCCGATATTAACAATTTTTGTTATATATGTATAAAGAAATTGGTAAAATCAATCGCCTAAGTGCACAGACTCGCACAGACTTTTCAAAATCGTTAACTGGAAATCTTGCATTCAGGAATATATAAGTATTATACAATTTTGGAATATAATATTTTTTTTGGGATATTTTTTTATATCCAAACAGACATACTTTTATGTATAACAACCGACCTTTTTTTATTTCTTTTGAATAAAAGTTGAATGGATTTTGGCTGGGTAAGAACGAGCAACAATCCACTCAACAGGCGCACACATTTCCACTACACCGCGGTCACCCACTATTATTAGATATTGGATGAAAAAATCAGAAATTTTCTAAGAATGTTTTACTTAAATTTTTTAGAATATTTCAACATCAAAAACACTATTTGGGGAATGCGGAATTGGTTGAGTTCCATAGCAAATACAATACTATTCTTCATTCCTGGGGAAGATTGTCCGAGTCGTGTCGGACCGTTTGTATAAAATTTTGTTATTTCTATATAAAATACGGTTTTTCTATTCATTAAAAATACGGCTATCCTATAAGTTTTATTTTAAGCTTAACAATAAAACTTATGAAAAGGCTACAATCCACTGTGTGGATATATTATATTAAAATTGAAACTGTCGCAATATATTGTTCAGACATTTTAGCAAAATCTTGTATGGTTCGTCCAAAAACAACGATTTTTCCTCCATATGGTATGGCGTAGGGTATAAAAATGTTTTTTGTATGAAAACGCCTCCAAGAAGTGGGCGTGGGTAAAAATGATATATGGAAGCAATCTTTGTAATGGGTGATAAGTAGAGATACATTTTTCAATAGCCTTTTTTGACAGATCACTTGTGAGTCGTGTCATGCTGTCATGTTATTTTTGTTTAGTATTGTTTGGCATTTCATAATGGAAAGACTTACGCGTGAACAACGTTTGCAAATTCTTCAACTTTATTATGAAAATTCACGTTCTGTGAGGAATGTGTTTCGTGCACTTCGCTCAACTTATGGTCAACATAATCGGCCTACTGAGCGTACTATTCGCAACACCATCACTGGCTGGTCGATTGGCCACCAAGATCGTGTGATATCACACCGTTAGACTTTTTCCTGTGGGGAGGCCTTGGAGGAAAACAACACGCGTGTCATTCGCCAGTTACCAGTCGAAATGCTCGAACGAGTGATCGAAAATTGGACTCAACGGATGGACCATCTGCGACGTAGCAACGGTCAACATTTGATAGACATAATCTTCAAAAAATAAATGCCAAAGAATGTTCTTTCAAATGATAGTAAACATTCTCCATTAAATTTGAATTTTGTGTGTTTTTTTCTTTAAAAAAGTAGGGAACCTCGAAATGGATCACCCTTTATTACCAATGCCAATTATTTGGCATCAATTTTTTTTCGAAATGTTTAAAAGTTTACCGAAAAATCTTTCTTTTAAGCAAAACGCCCCCAAAAAATGCCAAAAAACTTTGTATAGACGAAATATAGGCATTAGAATTATCCAGATATCTTCTTCAGACTTTTTTTCAAAATCTCTAACGGTATGGCCTAAAATTTGGTTTTTCTAAAAAGTGGGCGTGGCAGTAGGCGGATTTCAAAAATGTTTACACTTGTTTGAACAGCACTTACAAGGATCACATATACCAAATATCATTGTCTAAGCTCAAAATTTAAGGTCCAAAAACCGGTTACCTACAGACGGACGGACGGACGGACGGACTGACAGACATGGCTTAATAGACTCAGCTAGCGATTCTGAGTCGATCCATATACTTTGAGGTATACCTAGCTCAATAATTTCTCAATGTTAGCAAATACGTATCAAAACGAATGTACCCCTATGGGATAGGGTATAAAAAGGGAGAAAAATATTTTATTAAATATAATAATAATTTCAAAGTTCTTGATATATTAAGCCTTCATTTTTTGAAACGATTACTCACAACCACAACTTTCGAAACACATACTTTCGTAAATATTTATGATGATTAATATTTTACAAGCAAAAGAGTTGCCACGATCACTGATATGTTACGATGCTTGAATCAGTAGCCTATGGACTGACATAAGGCTTAAAAAGGTAATACTCTTATAACATTCTAGATATAAGACATAAGGTGTATACTTTGTATGGAAGATACCATGCATACTACTTTACTTACACTCCGTTTTAAAAGACCGTGGCTTTTATAACACCCCAGATATATTGTTTTTGTATGAAAGGTGCCATGTCCATTGATACGCATTCGTAATTTTAAGCACTCTGGCTATTGTAGAACTCTAGATATTTAATGATAAATATTTTCAAACAAACAAAAACTTAAATTTTTAAAAGATGTCATTACGTGATTGCATGTAAGTTTATTAAACAAAATGGATTTAGATTTAACAAAATAAAAAAAAATATTTTTCCAACAAAAAGAACATCGTCTGTCACGAAAGAAGAAGTTGCGGAAGAAAATTTAAAAAAAACATTGTTTCCAAGTTCATTGCCTAACGTACTTTGGATCGGCTTATATTACCTTGTTTTGAATTTGCTTACAACCTCGTAACATCGTTGCCACCGTTGCCGCAGCTATGGTTGAAATTAGACTTTCAGATATGACGTCAAATTTACAAAACTTTAGCATGAAGGGTGCAGAAAATTAACTAATCTCCCCCATGCGTTTAACGGAGAATTATCATCACGTTTTCGCGTGTATAGACAGAAGTGACGTTAATATGATTAGCTGAAAACGAGACGGAAACAATTTTAGAATGTTTGAGTTATACAAATTTTTTGAAAGTATTTCATAGTTTTATTTTAAAACTAACCTGCACATGATCGAAGAAATGCCATGATAGCCCATCTCCTTGTCAACGCAGATACAAGTGTGGAAAAGTGGCATCGCCAGTCCTCAACTTTATACTACAGAGATGCATCAATTTTGACGGAGTTCTCAACTCCCAAAATCTCTCTATAGACGGTGGATGTGGCTTTAAAGTCTATGAAAAGATAAAATTGAAATTCGTTGATCTCATATTGGCGTATTTCGTATTCATGGGGATCATTACAATAAGTTTGGTGACGTGTTAGCGGCTTAAGATCTCTTTCCAAGTTCTTTCGCCTATTACAATCCACCAGATTAAGAAAAATACTGTGATAAGAAGTAAGCAGCCCAGATTTTCTAAAAATATCAGGTGATAAATGGTCAGAATTCAGAGCCGAGTTACTAGATCTGCTCCTAAGCACCCACCTTCCTAACTGGAACAGTGTATCGGAGATTCAGAACACAAATGATAACCCTGAAGCACACTGTTCACCTGGAGGCGATTCCATAATAGACAAATTATACTACAAAATAGCAGGCCCCGACGGCATAGCCGCATTTTGCTACAAAGGCTGCTGACTACAATATGCCAACATTAATCATCACCTTCCAGGAATTTCTAAAGCTGAATTATCTTCCCAATTCAGTGGGGAGAAGTCAATGTGATATTAATTGCCAAAGCAGGGAAAGGCCGTCACACAACTGCGAAGGTTATGGACCCATTATTCTATCTTCGTTCCTATTGAAAACTCTGGAAGGACTACTAGGATACCTATCCCCAGACCAGCACGCCTTTATCAAAGGCAAATCGGTATAAACTGCCCTTCATGAGGTAGTCCAAACAGTAGGAAAATCCTTGTATTACAAAGAATATACACTAGCAGCCTTTTTTGAAATAGAACGAGCCTTTAACAAAGTTAAAACTAAAGCCAAAGAGATGGCACTCGAAAAAGCAAGAAAAGATCATAACCATGTCAAAAAAACGTTTCATTTCATCACTGGACGATTGTACCAAAAGAATAACAGCGACAAGATGTACTCCACAAGGAAGTGTCTCTTTCCGCTTCTTTGGATACTGGTAGTCAACGAAGCATTGCAGAGACTGCAAATCACTGCAACACAGACAGTGGCTTATGCAGACGATGTTGGTCTCATGGTATGTGGGAATTTCCCATCGACTCTAAGCGCAATCAGGCAAACAAGCCTAAACATACTCAGTAGATTTCGGAACCATGCGACTAGGTGTAAGTCCGAAGAAAACAAAATTAGTGCTCTTCACTAAGATCAGTCACAGAGTTCGTGGCACCTCTCCCTGTCAGAAAGTGCAAATAAAGGGTGATCCATTTCGAGGTTCCCTACTTTTTTAAAGAAAAACAAACACAGAAAATTCAAATTTAATGGAGAATGTTTATTATCATTTGAAAGAACATTCTTTGGCATTTATTTTTTGAAGATTATGTCTATCAAATGTTGGCCATTGCTACGTCGCAGATGGTCCATCCGTTGAGTCCAATTTTTGATCACTCGTTCGAGCATTTCGACTGGTAACTTTTTTTTTTTTTTTTTTTATAATTTGCGCGCACTCAAGGGGTTATGAATACCCTTTATATGTTTTAGCACAGTGCGGGCGTTAAGGAAATTAGGGATAAGAAGAAAGGAGATACCGATGCACATTGGTTTTAAATGTCTGTAAGTTATAATGGAGAGGAAAAACAGAGTTTGGTAGAGCATTCCACATTCGTGTTGTTCGGTTTATGTATGAATCTCTATATTTCAGCGTACGTCCGAAGATAGGCTTGAGGGTAAACTGATTTGCATTCATTGCGTAACGAGTATTGCGGCTGAATTGTTGAATGGGAGGAATGCAGCTGGCTATTTCATTTGAACATTGGTTGTTAAAATACGTTCCTCCAACTGGCGAATGACACGCGTGATGTTTTCCTCCAAGGCCTGAATCGAAGCGGGTTTGTCGGCAAAAGCTTTTGACTTTACATATCCCGACAGGAAAAAGTCTAACGGTGTGATATCGCACGATCTTGGTGGCCAATCGACCGCCCCAAAACGTGAAATTATGTGCTCACCGAAATGTTCTCTCAATAAGTCCATTGATTGATGCGATGTGTGGGAAGTGGCGCCGTCTTGCTGAAACCAAATGTCGCCGAGATCACGAGCTTCAATTTCAGGCATCAAATAGTCGGTTATCATGGCACGATAACGGTCGCCATTGACGGTTACGTTCGCACCGGCATAATTTTTAAAGAAATATGGACCGATGATTCCACCGGCCCACAAACCACACCAAACCGTTGTTTTTTCTGGATCAAGTGGCAGTTCTTCAATCTCTTCAGGTTGCTCTTCGTCCCAAATGCGGCAATTTTGTTTGTTTACATACCCATTGAGCCAGAAATGGGCCTCATCGCTAAACAAAATTTGCCTCGAAAACGTCGGATCTTCTTGGAACTTTTCAAGAGCCCATAGAGCGGAGCGATGTCGCTTGGGAAGGTCTAGCGGCTTCAGTTGTTGCACAAGCTGTATTTTGTACGCTTTCAATTTAAGATCTTGACGTAAAATGCGCCAAGTCGTTCCATACGTCAGTCCGAGTTGCTGCGAACGGCGCCGAATCGACTCTCTACGGTCTTCGTGTACACAGCTACGGCCGCTATATTTTCTTCACAGCGTGCTGGACGTGGTCTATTCGGTCGAATATTATCCAATAATGAATGTTGGGTCTCAAAAAGGGTGATGGTGTTGCGAATAGTACGCTCAGTAGGCCGATTATGTTGACCATAAGTTGAGCGAAGTGCACGAAACACATTCCTCACAGAACGTGAATTTTCATAACAAAGTTGAACAATTTTTAAACGTTGTTCACGCGTAAGTCTTTCCATTATGAAATGGCAAACAATACTAAACAAAAATAACATGACAGCATGACACGACTCACACGTGATCTGTCAAAAAAGGCAATTGAAAAAAGTATTTCTACTTGGATCACCCGTTACCTTGGGGTGATACATGAAATCAAGCTAAACTGGAGCCTGAACATCAACGAAAGGGTTACGCTAACATTGCACTATATAGCTGCTGAGTCTGTAAATAGGTGTGGGCTCTGGGGTCTACGTAGGTAGGTAAAAAACTACCTAGACCGCAGAGCCTCATATTTTCATTTTGGACCCGTCGGTAAAGTATTTGGTTCGGTATGAACCCAAGTAGGACTTATTTGCCTTTTTGTTACCACGACTCGTGTGACCTTTATTATAATTGTGGTTGTGGATGTGATACAAGCGGTCTCTAGATCCAGCATGTGAGGGTAAGGAAACTCATTAGATATTATATCCTATTACCCGCAGTCTTGCTCTTGCTATTGCCGGACATTTGCAGATGAAATGGGAGAGGGTTTCTCTTTCATTTGTATTCCCGCAACTGCGGCATTGTATCACGCAGTGTATTCCAAGCAGAGATCCTAGCCATAAGCGAAACTGCCAAATCGGCTAGAGTTTCGAACATATTACAAGAAGATATCTCCATTTACATAGATAGGCAACCGGCCAGAAAAACCCTTGCTTTCAACATAATAAAATCACCAGTAGTTGGACGCTGTCGCACAGAGTTTAAGGCTCTATGTAACCAGAATAAAGTCCAAGTTATATGGGTGCCAAGACCTAATGAAATTCCAGGAAATGGTAAAGCAAACACCGGCTGTTCCAGGCGAACCTTAAAATACTGCTTCGACATATTCCGACAACAGGTTGCCTAGGAATTTCAAGGGTTAGTCAGGCCCCTTGAACAGAGATGGTGGCGGATGATCCGAAAGGCAAACGGCAGTGCTCAATCCCGTAGTGAATACTGATTTCCGAGGGGTATCTAATAAATTGGAACTGACCATCCAGGTTTTGGGTTGTGCTTTGGGTTAACTACCCAACCATGGAGAAACTAAAATGTTACAAAGCAACCAATAGCCTCGGAAAGGGCTGATTCTTTTGTTGACGACCCGGCTAAACGAAAAATGGACAACGACGTTCGTATCTGCACCTGTAATGTGAGAACACTAAACAGGAGAGGTGCAAGCGAACAACTAGCGGAAGCCCTTATCTGCTACGAAGCAGATATTACTGCCATCCAGGAAATACGATGGGATGGGCCGGCCAAAAGGAGGATGAAAAACTGTGACATCTGCTATGGACCGTGTTATTGTGAGCAGAAACAGCGACTACTCGGATGCAGATTTGTTATAAGTGCCAGACTTAGGCAAGAAGTCTTATGTTTCCAAGACATTAGCGAACGCATTGTAACTATCCGCATCAAGGCCAAATTCGCCAACATAAGCCTTATATGCACTCACGCCCGAACGGAGCAAACATCTGTTTAAAGCGGATGGAACAACACAGACCAGCACATAAGTAACACATTCACTGTAACTAAACATTCTTTTCAGGTACATATCTCTCAATAAAGTCTATCGCCTTGGGTCCACGTAGGACTTTGCGAGTTTGACGAGCGTCAACAGCCCATCAAACCTTACCTAACCTACCGCCTATTACAAATCCGCAATAAAAAAAAAATTCGAGTCACACTTTCCCATCGTGCTTTCACTTGTTTATGCCGTCGTATTGCATGGATGGCAATAATTATGGCTTTTGTAGCGAGTTAGGGCTTTCGCAATTAGCCCAACAGCAGCTTTTATGTTCTCACATTCACATGGTCATCCACAGTATAATCTGTCCTTTCTGAGAACAGCATGCCAAAAATTCCCATGACAGTCATTCTCACAAGGTTTTTTTTTTAAAAGTGCTTCTAGTTTTCTTTATGTGTTCAACATTCGTCCTTATAAGTTGAGTACGTCTAATCCAGTTTGATGAGACCTCCAGTTAAAAAAGCATAACACATCTGGGGTTACAGTGACTAGGGATTGGTTAAGTTAGCGGAGCTCAGTGTGACCCTTATTCTACAATATCCAACCATTGGTAAATCGGTATAAACAAATAAAAAGAAACATATGGCTTTCAACATTTCTACCTTGTACAAGCCTTATTCAAACAACTCATATGTACCACCAGTATCCATTAAGCCTTACCAACCTACCAAGGTTCTACCAGTTTACGTGATATTCTTACGCGTAGTTTTACGTTCAATACAACCTCTTCGAAAACGTCGATTGAAGAGAATTACCTTAGGTAAACATGGTATGGAGTAGTTAAGGAACAAAAACACGTCTTACAAGGTTTAAAAGTATAATTATAAGAAGATCTTCGGAGAAGCAACTTTTTTATCGACCCATCGATTGAGTCATAAACTCTAATCATTCATGTAAGCACTTGCTATCACATACTTGTCAATAAACACGAGCACACAGTAAAGACACTCCACAATCATAAAACCAACAGCCAGTCATCAATCTCCTAGACAAAAATCAACCTCCGAAAGCCGAAACATGCAATCACTTAACCCATAAGTGGTTATACTATCCAAGGATAAAAAATAAACCATAATCCAATATCATGGTTTTTAAATTTACAGGAAATCCAACATTTCCACGCGAACATTTGTTTGTCAGGTATACCACAACAACAGCGCTTACAATCATCAAAGTGAAGCCATAAAACACTCAGCACAACCACCTGACCTTATAGAGCAGCGCTTACCCACTAACACACATCGTACATCATCATCGCATAGTCATGAGGTTCAACCAACCATGTAAAATCAACATTATACCCCAAATAAATTTTTTTTTTCGTCCTTTCCCCCCATTCACTTGCAAACAGGAGCATGTCGATAGATAGACTGAGATGACGTAGAAAAGGAAAAAAAAAACAGAGAACTCCCCGTAACCATGTCAATCCATTTGTGGCTGTGTGGCAAGAAAAGCAATCTTAATCTCAAGCAGCCATCTAGAGGCATGCGAGAGCAACCCTTCCGAAACCAACCATACCGTTACCGATACCTACATACTAGCAGCATACCACTATACAAATGGAGTGTATGCAAATAAGTCACTTACATGTAACTCTTAGGATTGTCATGTCAGCACATTTAATTTGACATCAACGAACATTACATCCTCCTCCACGGTGCGGTAGGTACGTTTTGGTAGCCTCCTCTTTGCCTAAGATGAACCAAGCCAAGCCAAACTAAGCCAACCAACCATGCAACCATCATATTGAATCAATATAGTCAACATATCTTTAGCCCCCACCGATCCGTCAGAGAAAGGAACATCATTCCATCGTTCATCGGAGGAAGACAAATTTTTGCAAAAGTGCTTTCGAAGTCCTTGCGACTTGCAAATTTGCATTTCATACCCTCGCGTTTGTAAGCCCACCCAGGACTATTTCCATCTCTCTCGCTCGCTCGCTCTCTCTATCTTCCTCACGCGATTCTTATTGAATTCTCGAATTGAACTGTCGTCGATTTTTATGGAACCATTGAGCTTAAATAATTGTTTTTCTTCCGGACCAAGGAAAGGGAAAGGGTGAGTCTTCGGGCGGAATAAATTACATACCTCGATTGCAATGCAAGGGCACGACTTGTAACGCACATTATATCCTTCTTCGTTCATCGAAGACCGACCGATAACGAAAACCGATTATCCAAATGAAGTGGGCTGTGCGGTCGGCCAAACGAGCCTGAGAACCTTCGTCATAGGGATGGAGGTGGATTTAGAGTTCGTGTCCCGAATTGAAAAAAAAAATTCCTTAACGTTTGAAACTTAAAAGCGCCGGTTTTACATCAGGCTGTGTATGTGTGGGGCAGAGTTTGTACCCACGTTGACAACATTTCTTGTCACGTACGAGATCGACTCTGGTTTCTGATGAAACAAGGGTTCGATGTAATTATTGAGGTGGCGTCTTCTATGCAGGAAAGCAAACAGTAAAAAGTGTTGTGTATCCTTTTTGGTGTGTTGTTCAAAGGTAAAGTTTCACCTCCAGAATGTAAATTATCGATTTCGTGAGTGCTTAAAGGTGTCAATGACAAAAAGGTAGAACCAAATTGTTTCGAAATCCATAGCCCTATAGTTCCTGAAGTTGAGATATTAAGTATTTATTGTGGTGGTGGTGGGTTTTTTTTTCTTGTTTGCTTTATATCACTCCATCGGTTTGTGCAAATATCTTTCCTCTCTCTCTGTCTCTCTATCACGATTTCTGCGAACGTGAAAGAGGTTTTTCCTACAAATGCACAACCCATTTTGGAGATTTTTTCGAGTTTGCGGAAGATAAAAAGGGGATGGGCAGATCCATTCCTTTGATTTGTTTGGTAGCTTTGAAATAAATTGAATTATGAATGTTTTGTCTCGAAATGGAAGTGTCACGTGTTCCATTTGAATGGAGGATACAAAAAAAAACTCCAAAAACAGGGATAAAAACAGAAGCCATTGGTATAAACTCTTTATAAAGCTTGATGCAACCGAAGCGGTGCGGCGCACGGGGAATTGTTAAATCGGAGGCGTATGCGTAACATTACATCCATACCATTTCGAATTATTTTTAGAAGCATTAAATTTCAATCAAATCTTCATACACGTGTACATTGTGTCAACCAGAGCTGACTTAATAAGTACTAACGGGGTATTACATCTCTCCTGGGAGCTACTTCGTTCTCCTTTCGATATACGTTCCTTAGTATATCGACATTTTCCAATATGAACACAACAATTTTGTATTCTTATACAAACGCACCCTTAAGCTTGTTTATGATTTGTCAAAACATCAGTCATGGGTCCTCAGATGGCATATAGAGGAGCTCTCTGTAGATATACAGCGCAGGCTAATAAAACGACAGCCCAACGCCAACGCTTTATCAGTGGAGATTGGACGTTGTGCTTTGTGTTGATGCTGCGAAAAAATGGGAAAATACCGACCTAACCGTTGATGACCAAAAAAGAATCAACTTTTTCAAATGCACCGGGAATGTTAGAACTCCTAACAAAAAGGAAACAGACGTTACTACCCATCAAGGAAATAAGATTGAAAGAAAAGCTGTGACATTTGCTGACAATCAAAAACTCCCCATGCGACAGAGAAAGAAATTGCAAGACGGAGGCAGAGGTTAAACTTATAGCTTTTCTAGCTTTACAGCCTTCGACGTTAAGAGGACAAACAGATTTAATAAACAACGACACGCAGATTATTTGAATCCTAGCCAGAGGTTGAACCCAGAAGAGGAAGACATCGCATTAATTGGCTAGCAGAAGTTATCTAACTGATGGTTGGATGTTGCAAAACATGGGTATAGACTCTGATTTAACTTGGCTTTAACTTGGCGATGCCCAGTGGTTATAACTCCGACTCATCCAACCGCATTTTACTTACTAAAAGATAAGCACGAGTGTTGATAACACGACGTAAAACAGCAACTCTGTAAACAGCCAGGTCAGAATGGCATGGAATAAATACCGGTACAACCTAGACAAGCTAATTCGATAAATTCGGACCGAAAGGCCAACGGCAGTGCTCAATCCTGTAGTGGATACTGATAGCCCCAGGTCCTAGGGGTATCTAATAAATTGGAACTGGCCCTCTAGGTTGGGGGTTTTGCTTTGGGTTAACTACCCAACCATGGAAAAAACCTACGGTTGCGAAGCAACCAATAGCCCCTAAAAGGAATGAACGAAAAAAAGAAAAAAGGTTTCTGCATCTGCTATGTGAGAACATTTAACAGAAGAAGTACAAGCGACCAACTAGCGGAAGCTTAAAACTGCTAAAAAGCAGAGATAACTACCAACCAAGAAATACGATGGGATGGGCCGGGCAAAAAGAGGATGAAAAACTGTGAAATCTACTTATGTTTATGTGTTTAAATGAGCAGAAACAGCGACTATTCGGATACCGATTTTTTGTAAATGCCAGACTTAGGCAAGAAATCTTACGTTTCCAAGACATTAGCAAATGCATTATAACATTCCGCATCAAGGCTAAACTTGGACAGCATTATCCTCATATGCGCTCACGCCCCACGGAAGAAAAAGATGATATAGCTAAGGATTGCTTCTAGGAGCTTCTTTACAAAACATTTGACAGACTACGTAAGTACGATGTTAAAGTCATGCTGCGAAATCTTAACGCAAAGGTAGGGAGAGAAGACATCTTTAGCAGTATTTTCGGAAAACATAGCCTACACGACAACACGTCTGGTAACGGCCCTAGGCTAATTGACTTCGCTACGGAACGAAATGCCACTATAGCCAGCACACGGTTTCCTCACCACGATATCTATAAGGGAAAGCGGCGGTCTGCAGATCAACGAACGGTTAACCAAATTGATCACATTGCGATAGACAGGAGTCACGCATCCAATATTTTGGTTGTCCGAACATTTCGAGGAGCTAACATCGACTCGGACCACTACCTTTTTGCTGCCAAGGTAAGAATGCGGATGTCCACCACGCAACAAAAATCCATAAATACTGTGAAAACATTTAACTGCGAAAGACTGCAATCGCAAGAGACCACCAAGACCTTCGCGGAACGCGTATCCCAAAACCTCTCGATTAACACCATACCACCAGCATCGAATGTCGAAGAACTATGGCAACGATGCCAACGACCAGCATGATACCCCTGGATTGATGAGGAATGCCGACATATGCTCGCAGCCAAGAACGAGGCCTACAAGGCTAAGCTGCAGGTAAATACGAGAGCTGCCATTAATATTTATAGGCTGAGAAGAAGCCTGAGAAGGCTTCTCAGAAAAAAACGAAAAAAGAGCAAGAAAAGCGCGCAATGCGCGGTGCCATTAAAGAAACGATGTTCACAAGTTTTACCAAGACGCAAATCGTTCAAGCCAAGGATACAAGGCTAGAACAGAATCCTGTCGAAATGAACAAGAAAATATCGTTGTTGAGACACAGTCGATTCTGAGGATATGGAAGAATCACTCATGCAGACTATTAAGCGGCGAAGACGAACAACTTTCTCCTGTTAGTCAGAACGGAACATTCAATATTGGCCACAAAAGCGAAAACTGCCAACCACCCGACCTGAGTGAAGTGAGGATAGCAATATCTAAACTCACGCTTCATAAGGCTGCCGAAAATGACGACCTTTCTGCTCAGCCGGCAGCCAGCAGCCGGCAGGTAAGGAACAAGGTAAGGAACCTCATCGTTTGCCCAATCTACAAAAAGACACTTTGCGAACTACGCCAACTACAAAGGCATACGCCTGTCGCCTACAAGATCCTATCTGCCGTAATATGTGAACCCCTAAAACTGTTAAAAAACAACCTGATCGGTATTTATCAGTGTAGTCTTAGGTCAGGGAAAGTCCACAAATGATAACATTTTCACACTTCGCAGATCATGGAAGAAAAATAGTCTAAATCGATACCCACCATCTGTTCATTATTTTCGAAGCCGCATACGACAGCATTACAGAGACGAACTATACAGAGCCATGTCTAGGTCGGAAATGACCTCACCGACATATTCGATACCAAAAAAATATTTAGGCAAGGCGATCCGCTGTCATGCGACTTCTTCAATTTGATTCTGAGAGGATTGTGCAAAACTCCCGAGCCAACACCAGAGACACAATCTTCCAAAAATCGGTGCAACTACTTGCATACGCCGACGATATATACATTATTGGTAGGACTCAACGTGATGTCATAGCCACGTTTGCTAGTAAAGAGAAGGAAGCCCGAAATTGGGTTTAGCAGTAAATGAAGGTAAGACTAAGTATATGGTGTCAACAAGAAAGGACGCACAACATCGACGAATTGGACAGAGCGTCAGCATTGACAGATATAACTTTATGGCAGTACGTAACTTTTTCTACCTCGGTCCGCTATCAGCTCTGACAACAACATCCCTTCAGAAATTAAACGAAGAATTACTCTAGCCAACCGCTGTTTCTTCGGGCTAAGAAGGAAATCCAGTAGTAAAGCCCTCACTCGAACTACTAAGGAGATCCCATATAAGACCCTGATCATCCAAGTCCTGCTCTACGGTGAAGCATGGACCATCTCAGAAGCGGATAAAGAAATCCTTAATCGATTCGAGCGGAAAATTCTTCGAACAATCTTCGGTTCCGTTTGCGTTGACGGACTATGGAGACGAAGCTTCAACCAATAACTATACAAGCTGTAAAGCGACATAAGCCTGGTGAAAAAACTTTGCATTGGCCGTTTAAGATGGCTAGGAAATGTAGAGCGAATGCACACCAATACTCCGACTCGCAGAGTCTTCGATTCCCAGCCAGACATCGAACGCAGTAGAAAACGACTTCGCCTTAAGTGGCGCGGCACAAGTATCTAGAAAGCGACATGGGTCTACTAGATAAAGTCCAGCGTCATGCTATCAAGCTTGTTGTTGACCAGGCAATTTGCAGCCGTTGGATTAATTTTAATTGCGTAACATTTGAGTATCCAGTTGGGAGCTCAGATAAATTATCAAACGCCAAATTGCCAACGTTCCAGCTGTTATAAGTAAAAGAGTGGTGTGAACTTGGCGATAAAGAATCGATCTCGGTATCCGAAATAATGTCCAAAATGTCTAAATGCCTAAATGCCTAAATCTGCACACCATTTACTCAACAATAATGATAGCAGCGACCAAATATCAAATAAGGACACAAAGATATAATACAACTAAATGGGCATTTCCTTCACAACAAAGGGCTGGTTACCCCCATACTTGACGATATTCAACGGATTGAAATAAAATCCAGTTAGAGATTATAACCGTGCTCTGAACAACTTTAGGTAACACTGCCAAAAAAAAACAAATGTAAGCATTTCTCAATTATGCTCATAAGCCTTCAACTCACAGGAGATGACTGCATCTAATTGGACCTCTTACATATCCCATAGCCACCGACCATCTTTCACAATCTCTTGACATCAATTATATGTGTGTACGTATATGACAATAATTGGTGAGAAAACTCCATTTACATTCTGCATAAAGCTTTTCTTTTCAATAAATAGATTGTGTCTCATAGAATATTCCATCAATCAAGATCATTAAAAGCCTCTTTCACAATGCCGAAACTTTTTATCTCCGTAACTTCTCAATATCAAATCCGTTATTGAGAATTCGAGCACATGTATTTATCCTACCAAACCATAAGTCATTTTAATCCATCAACACCAACCATCCAACAATCTAAGCACACATCCCTTGTGAGTTGTAAGCTCCAGCTCATACCCATCGATGCCTACTTTGTTTCCATTTCGCTATTTTAACTGAAAAACAAATCTACACAATCCATCATATTGACACTAACAATACGATGCAAGCTTTCGACTATGATTTTACCCTTATTCGTCTACACTCGACTGCATATGCAGAGCAAAAAAAAAAAAAAAACCCGTATAGATAGACAAATTCAAAAGGCAAACTCCCTCAGGCGAAAGCTGACAGAAAATCCATTAACATGTTTTTTCTCCATTCTAATTGGGCCTCAAGTTACATAAAACATCCAGTCATTTGTAACCCACTACCATCATCAAATACGAACAACAACAACAAAGGTGAAGAATTCATACATAAATCACCTTTCGTCGGCGACAACATAACCTCAAAGCATCAAACCATCCATTATCCTTTCGATTCATGGAATCACAGATATTCAAACAATCATGGCGTTCGCAGAAGTGCACACCTAATTGGCGACAATAGATACGAGTGGATATGTGTATAACCGTTGCATCAGTCCGCAGCCGATTCAACTAATTCGATTACAAATGCAAAGCCCCTAGCTTGCCAGCCCCTTAGGAGAATTACGCGGCAAAATTGCGCAAACAATGATGATGGGTGGAGTTTTGAAGTGAGATAGATACTTCTGTAACTCTGTGTCTCACCATTTTGATAATCAGAACTTGTGAGTGGGACGTGGTGATAGGATATCACAGTACCTCGGCCTAGATTTAAAAGATCCCAACTGAGGCTGGTGACGATATTGGTAATTGTGTGCGGTAGGTTTTTTCTTTTTAGTTCGCCAAATTCAATGATTTGGGATTCCATTTAGTGTGTGACCTTCTTGTATCACACAACACCTGTTTATGTAAGCCCTTGAGGCTGCAAATTTCCTCCTGCCCTGGTGGTATTAGGTTTGTTTCACGTTAAAAGCCCCAAGGAAATCAAAACGTAGCCTGAAGAGTTCAATTGTATACATTCCACATGTGAATGCTTTCGCCAAAAGGGATTGTTTTACTACAACTACAAACGAAACAACTACAAACAATGCGTAAGCGTAAAGCTGGTTGACGTCATGATTTTGTATAGGAAAAAAATTCTAAAATTCAACCCGAAAAATATTTTTTTTTTTAAAACCGATTACGATAATTAGCTTAGGACCGTTGTAATGCGTTTAATATTTTCACGTATTGTATCTACAAATTGACGGTATCAAAACGGTATATGATTGTTAATCGGAATTGGTTACAGTCACGAGTGTTATTCCATGGAAGAAGTCTTTGATGAATTTATTTATTTATTTATTTATTTCATCTATAAGTACATTTTACTTTCTTAGACTAGAATGATATAGTAATATTATATATAAAATTAAGTAAAACATAATCTTTATTATTTAATTGCTTCGAAAATCTTAATCTTAAAAGCATTTCTGCTCAAATTAAGGTCGATTGCATTCGCATATTGGTTAAAATAAAGACATGCGTTTGTGACAGGTTCATTACGACCATAATTTGTTTCATGTCTTGGTATGGCAAAATAACACTGCAGCCTAGGTCTAAGTGGACGTGCTGGAACATAAACATTAAACAAAGATAGTAAGGGGATGCAATCAATATGACCCGTAACAACATCCCTTGCAAGTGAAATAAAGAAGAATTTCCTTCTTTTATAAAGAGGTTGTAATTTTATAAGAGCGCATCTATGTACATAAGGTGGCAAAGGCAGAGACCAATTTAACTTACGAAGAACAAACCGAGTAAATCTTTTTTGAATTTGTTCAATACGAATCATGCTATTATTTATAGCATGGACACCAAACTACGCAGCAATATTCGAGTATAGGTCTAACAAAACTAATAAAAAGCGATTTCAATGTGTATGGGCAGCGAAAATCATTTGAATTTCGAAAAAGGAACCCAAGCATAGAATTTCCTTTGGAAATAATGTACTCAAAATGCATTTTAAAATCTAATTTTGAATCTAAAATTACTCCTAAATCTGTTTGATTAAAAACTCTTTTAAGAGCAGTGTTTGAGATCGTGTAATCAAAGATAATAGGACAATGACACCTTGTGAACGTAAGGACAGAACACTTAGATATATTAAATGGCAATTTGTTTATATCACACCAATTTGATATGTTACTAATATCTTTTTGTAGGGCGATACAATCCAACAAGGAATTTACCATTTTATATATGTCAACATCGTCGGCAAACATTAGACACTTTGAAGAAGTTATTTGTGAGGGCAAGTCATTTATAAAAAGAAGAAATAAGAGAGGTCCCAGGTGGCTACCTTGAGGTACACCGGAAAAATTAAATATTTTTCTAGATTTGCTTGAACCATTTTTAACAAACTGAACTCTATTTGTTAAGTAACATTCAATCCACTTTAATAAATTAGAATGAAAACCTAGCATTTTGAGTTTTTGAACTAAAATTGAGTGGTTTACTCTGTCAAAAGCTTTTGAAAAATCCGTAAATATAACATCTACTTGTTTCCTATTTTCCATGCTATTAGTGCAAAAATTTGTCAACAGGGATAGATTTGTGGAAGTGGATCTTCCACTCATAAACCCATGCTGAAATATTGAAATGTGATTTCGAACCATAACATATAATCTTTTTTTGACAAGTGATTCAAAGACCTTTGGGATCAATTGTAGTTTGGCAATGGGTCTGTAGTTTTCTATACATTGCTTGGATCCTGATTTATGTATGGGCGTTATGAATGAAAACTTCCAACAATCTAAAAATATCCCAGAATCTAGAGACGCATTAAAAATTTGTTCAAGAGGTTTTAATAGATTAAACCTACACATCTTTACGAACATTGCTGGAATGTTATCCGGTGCAATGCTAAGATTGGTGTCTAAGTTACCTAGTTCATTGAGAATTTCATCTTTTGTTAATCTTATTGAACCAATGTCAACAATTTTAGAGACATTCAATGCATTTATCGACTTTAAAGAATCCAAAGTAAAGTTTGATTGAAAGAACGATGCAAACATGTTACATATATTAGAAAGATCGCTACTAACTTTAGTTTTATACGACATATTAGCAGGAATCCCAAATGATTTCCTTTTAACATTTATATGCTGCCAAAAGGCCTTTGCATCATTTTTAATTCTAGATTCCAATGACCATAGATATTGCTTATGCGTAAAGTTTTTTTATATACATATTCTTTTCGTAAACGACAATATTCACTACGATAAGTTGAATCAACCTTGCTCTTACCACCTAATCTGGTCATTGCAGTTTTTAAGCGCGATAGACTTTTGGTGAACCAAACTGGTTTGTTATTTTGCTTTACCCGCTTTAAAGGAACAAATTTTGAAAATATGTCTTCTATTTTGCTTTTAAATGAACAATAATTTGATAATAAATCGGTATGACTTAAAAGTACATCCCAATCTATTGAGCATAAATAGTTATTGATGAAATTGTAATCGGCCTTAATAAAATCATAACTGTAATTCACAAAAGAACAATTACTATTAATTATATCAAACATATTACAATTAATTAATATACCTAATGCTTTATGATGTATGATTTACTTAAAAGTGGGAATTCTTCTTCCGATATATCCACACCATTTGATCAAAGAATTCCAAGCAGGTTTTCGGAATGGTTATTCAACCGTAGACAACATTTTTGTACTGCAAAATATAGCTGGGTCATTCATCGAACAAAAAAAGAAACTATTCACCTTTTTCGTCGATTTCAAGGCAGCCTTCGATAATATCGATCGAAAAGCTTTAATATTCAAACTTTATAACGCTGCGATGAGCCAAAAGTTCGGGAAGGTTATCGAAAATATATACGAGGACAACTAATCGAGTGTCTGGAGCGGGACCGAAACATCAGAATGGTTTGAAACAACTATGGGAGTAAGACAGGGATGTACACTAAGCCCATATCTTTTTGCTTTGTACATCGATGACCTCACCGACTTTTTACCTGGAGGAATAGAGATTGCGGGACATTTAATAAAGGCACTTCTATTTGCAGACGATGTGGTTCTATTTGCATATTCGCCAGAATCCTTACAATTAATGATTAACCGTCTTGATTTGTACTGCCAATTATGGAATCTTACGGTTAACCTTACAAAATCAAAAATTATGATTTTTAAGAAGGGAGCTGGTAGAGAGTGCAGAAATGAAAAATGGCACCTCAACGGACAGCCCATTGAAATTGTGAAAACCTATAAATATCTCGGGGTGACAATAGCTAGTAATCTTAGTATGGAACCACATCTAAAGGAAAGACTAACAAAAGCTAAAAGTGCCATATCGGCTACATGGAAAAAATGTTTTTCAAATCAACTAATTGACCACAGCGTAAAATACAAGGTCTTTCAAGCTGTATCAGAATCTGTTGTGATGTACGCAGCGCAGTCTTGGGGATATTGTTAATATGAAACAGTAGAGAAACTCCTTAGATACTACATAAAACGATGCTTTAACTTACCAAGCACAACACCAAACTATATGATTAATATCGAAACAGGACTATCACCGCTTTTCATTAAATCATTGAAATTGCATGTAGATTATGTAATTAAAGTTTTAGAACTGTCGGACGATAGACTTCCAAAAATAATTGCCAAGAAGGTAATAGAAAGAAATACGCTCTGGTATAAAAAAAAACTCGAGGAGCTAGCAACATACTGCAGTTTCGAATGCAATTTAGCTTATGGAAATGAAAGATACCAAAAGGATGTGATTGGCAATCTTATTGCCAAAGTAGATGAACAATACAGAGCGGATTGTGTAAATATGGCTTCATCATCCGTTCACCGAGCTACATACAGCGTTTTAAAACACAATCTGTCTGAAAAAAAATTACTTCCACAATGACAACAGCAATGAACTGATTTCGGCTCTCTTTAAGATGAGAGGCGAACTAATACGACTCAATTATATCCCACATCGTCCAGATCTACCAATTTATTGTAGTCTTTGCAACTTATCCGCGAGAGAAGACGTTTTACATTTTATAGGAAGATGCCCCATCCTTAAAGAAATAAGAAGATATTTTCTAGGAAACGACGTAAAATCTCAGGAAGAAATTATAGCCTACCTAAACTGCGAAAGCGATGTAAAACAACTCTTTTATTTCTATAAATCTGCAACTAATTACCGTTGTAAAATTATATCTGAGGACTTTTAACTCTTTAGTGTGTTTTGCTTTTTATATATATTTTTCAATATTTTTAAATTCAAGAATATAATATACATTAAAACAAACTTGTTATTAAATGTTTAATCTCATGTCAATCAGGCAGACGGCATAGCCATGCTTAATGATGTAACATAAATTATTTGTACTATAAACAAGAAAACAAATAAATCTAAATCTAATCTAATCTAAATCTAAATCTAACCACATCTAAATCTTCATTTACAAAAACCAAATCTAATATTCTACCAATTGAGTTTACTACATTATTCTGTTGTATTAAATTTAGTGCCGACATTGTGTCCAATACAATCATTTCATTATCTTTAGCAACATTGAATGAAAGTAATTTTTTATCATCCTCAGAAAAAAGCCATTTAACATTACTAAGATTAAAATCTCCTAAAACCATAACATATGAATTATTATCTAATTCAGTTGCAAACATTTGAATATTGTTTATATGCTGATTGTAAATATCGAATTCGGAATTCGGAGGAATATACGAAACGAAAAAATAAATATTTATGTCATTTGATTGATTTGCATTATTACATATTGGCAAAACTAAATGTACACAAATTTGTTCAATTAAACCTGAAGAATTTGTTAGAGTTATTTGCCTACTCACAAACTGCGATCGAACAGCAATCAGTACACCACCTCCTCTAGTTAGCCCAGTAGAACTCGAACATCGATCACATCTATATAACGTTGAATTGGTTTCCAAAGAGTTCAGTTGTCATAATTGTATCATTCAACCAGGGGCCTATTTCATAAAACTACAACACTAATAATTATTTGTGAATTCACTGGTAACTTGTAAATTATGTGCACATTTTTGTTTCATAAAGAATTCCGATTCACTAATAACTACAAGTGTGCCAGGCTTGTAACTACAAGTGAATTTACAACTGCGGCGAACTTTTCTGTTTCATAAAAGTATTTGTGCAAAAAATTATTAGTGACAAACTTGTAACTACAAGTGAATTTCTTACAAGAGTAGAGGGACTATAAAATCACGTGCTGCAACAATTTTGTTTATTCGTGGTTCAAAATTAGTGCTTACAAAACGTGTGGTCAAGAAGTTTAAAATAAAAATGATATCAACCAGTGACGATAGTGACTACGAAAGTAATCAGACACGAGAACCGCGAATTTTTAAAGAGCGTATAAATTTTGATATTTTAACATATCATACATTTAATGAAAAATTTAGAATTAACTTCTCCGCTTTCGAGACATTGCTAAGAAGCATTGGACCGTTAATACAACATGAAACTAATCGTAATCATGCTCTGTCAGTTAAACAGCAACTTTTACTAGCCTTGCATTGGCTAGGTAACGGGTCTCAATATCATGATGTAGCTGATATGCATGGAGTTTCAAAGGCAACGGTTTGTCGTGTAATTAAAAGAGTTGTCAATGCTATCAACCAAAGTGTATTCGCTAATCAGGTAAATTGGCCAACAAATACTTCGGAAGTGATAGAAAAATTTTATTCTATTGCTGGAATGCCAAATGTTGCTGGATGCATTGATGGAACTTTGATAAAAATAGACGCTCCAAATGAGTATGAAGATCGTTTCGTTGATCGACATGGAAACCACTCAATTAATTGTATGCTTGTATGTGGCCCGGACTTGCGCTTTTACTATGTCAGTGCCAGATGGCCAGGAAAAGTTCATGATGCAAGGGTACTGCGGAACAGTGTGCTATGTTCTAAGATGGATTCTGGTTGGAGGCCGCATTCACGATCGATTTTACTAGGGGATTCCGGATATGGTTGTACAGATTGGCTAATAACACCACAAAATAACAACTTAGATGATGACGCAGTTCAAAGGTTCAACCGTGCACATAAGTCAACAAGGCGACTCATCGAAAATGCAATTGGTGTGTTGAAAGAAAAATTTCCGTGTCTACAACAGTTAAGCGTTAATCCCATATACGCCTGCAATATAATAAAAGTTTGTGTAACGCTTTGTAATCTAACTTCACATACTTTAAATGAAGATGAAAATTACGAAGAAGATGAAGATGAAGCAGACCAATTAATAGAAAACACTACACTTAACACACAAGGTGGGATAACACGTAGACAGGAAATAATAAATTCGTTTAGGCAATAGTTTTGAAAAATAAAAATCCATATTATATGCATCAATACTCTTTTATTGTCAAAATACTACACTCTTTTTCTATCAAATTATTGCTTAGCATCTTTTTTTCCAAATCCAGCTTTTCAATTTCCATATCTAGTTTTTTGTTTTGTTTCTTTAAATTTTCGATCTCCAACACTAACTTCTCTTTCTTCAATTGTGCAATTTCGTCGTCAAGGATATATTTCCTTTTGGGTTCTAAATATAAAGGCAATTTAAAATATTAGTACATTTGTGTACACAATTCTTTTTACCAGACGAAGTTGATGGATTTTTTTTACTCTTTCTACTGCAACTTGTGTTCTGCGAAGGAAATCTTTGATTTTCCATATCAAGTTCAGTTTCTTCAAAAATACCAGAAGACTCATTAGTCACATCATCATGAAGCGATTCGGGAACTGGCAGGCCAATAATATCGGGAGCATCTTTCTCCAATATGTCCAAAACTTTGTTGTCAATTTCATTCAACCGTGCGTCAAGTCCACCGCCAGAGCCCGTCTTTTTTCTGTTATCGACCTTGACCTTTTCATAAAGTAAATAATTAACAAACATTTTATTGGAATATTAGCATATGTAGGTACTTACCATAGTACACCGCTTGATATTGGTCCAAAAAACATCGCGAATATAACTCCACGACTTTCCACAAAAAAAACCATTCGACTTAGCTTTTTCATGGATTTGCATCCAAATATCACTTTTTTCTTTTTTCGTGATTTTATCGGAAAAAGAACCAAACAAAATTATTTTATTTTTCTCGATTTCTTCTAGAAGTAACAATTTTATTTCTTTTGAGCACATTTTAAACTCTTATATTTTAGTGACCGACCGGATGATAAAATTAATAGAAATGAGCTTCAATAAGTGCACCAAAACATGATTTTACATGTAATAACGGCATTTAATAAACGGCACAATTTTTTTTTACTATGGCTAAAGTAATTGTAACAAAGAATGAAAGAAAGAAAGAAGAAGAATGAGAAATGCTGCGGACTTGTAGTTCCCCGCAATTAATTGTTAACTTGTAGTTACACACTTGTAGACTTGTAGAATTTAGACCGCTGCACATATAATTTGAATTTGCCGAACTACAAGCGAGGAAAAATGTTTATGGAACACAATATTACAACTCCATACTTTATTTGCGCTTGTAGTTACAAGTCTACA